>RJWT010025627.1:0-16063 GCA_004365215.1 Cuniculus paca | reverse complement strand
TTGAAAGACAAGCTAATCTATATTGGTATCTAGTCTTAGGAAATTTTTTGTTGGTTACTATATTTTAAAAGTGACTGGATATTTTCCATAAACTTTGAGAAAGATGGCAGAAGAAATGATTAGAGTACACATTTTGTTCTAAGTGAAACAGTGTATGTTGAACTCCCTTGAGCAGAAGAATCCTGTGGAAAATCTTTTGAAAGAATACTTCTGAATATTGTGCTGGGTAGAAGAGGGTGAGAGTTAATGCAGAAAGGTCAGAAAACACTGCAACATTTTGGGTGGAAGATAATGTTTTCTCCACTATTTTGTTAGAACTGTTGTAAGAAAACACCGCAGCCTGGACTACTTAAACAACAGAAGTTTATTTTCTTATGGTATGACAACTGGAAGACCACTATCAAGGTATCCATTTATTTATTTTTCATTGTGTTCTTTCATCATAGTTCAGAGCTGACTTCTTTCTTATTGCCCTCTCATTTGGTACGTCCGTTGTAATGCAACAACCTTGGTGTCTCATCTTTTAAGGAGATCGGTTAAATTGGATTCGGGCCCACTCAAAAAGCTTCATGTTGTCTAATTTAATATAATTTAATTATTATCACTTAGTTAAAGGCCCTATTATGAATGCAGTTAGATTTTACATTACAGGTGGTTAGGAGATCATGGCATAATTATAGGGGGAGATACAATTCAGCACATAGCAGTATCTTATATAGACTCAGGTGGATTGGGTAGCAAAAATGTAATTATTAAGACATACTATTTGAAATGCCTTTTAGATAGCCAAATGCAGATGTTTACTAGACAACTACATATTCTAAGAAGTATAGACGGGCCCCTGCTCACGTCTGTTGAACACCGGGAACTCTTTGTGATGAGATATCTGTCAGCATAAAGTCCAGATGTGAACAGAGAATGTCAGAACTAGAACCTGAGATAAGGTGTTTAGGGCCCATGGGAAGTTTTTTCCCATGACTAGACTAGAATGGAATGTTCTACAACATTGTATCTTCTTTCTTTTTTCTAGAGAAGATGCTAAATTTTCCGAACAAATCTAAAAATAATTTAATATTTATAACAGTAAAATTTTATTTACAATTCTGTCATATACTGCCTCCTCCCTGCTGTGTGTGCCTTACTTCAAAATTCAAATTTTTAGTATCCATTCACTCATTTGATTCCTTCATTCCCCAAATCAAGAATTCATTCAGCACTTTCTATGTATTTGAATATTTGTTTACAAATTCTTGCAGGATTAGTGGTATAGAAACCAACAAGGATGATAATTTCATTGAAATTGTAAGAATGATCCCTCTCTTATGCTAGGAAAGGAAAAAGCTGGAATATGAAATACCTTACTCTCAAAGAAGCCAAATAGAGGACAAGAGAATGCGAACACATATCTATTAAAAAATAAAGAAGATATTTGAAAATTTTAAGAGTTAGACTCAGCTATTAGTAAAAGAAAACTTCGGGAACATAGTATTCTTCACATTTCCTTTATTTATTTATTATTATTTTTTTTTGTTAGTGGGAATCCAACTCAGGACCTCATACTTGCCAGGCTGGTGCTGTGCCACTGAGCTATAACCCCAGCCCTCATAGTTTACTGAATAAAAAAGAAAATTAAAAGAGAAAAAAGATACATATTATTAAATATAAACAGAAGTTTTATGGTATGGGATTAGGAAAACTCTTTTTCATATAGATTCTTTCTGTAGTCAACATTCATCCAACTACAACAAACATTAAATTTTAAATGATAATTACTATAAAAAATTCTTTTTACCTCAAAGCTTGAGGAAGTCTTTTCTAGTATTTAAATTATTTCTGGAAAGAAAGCTTTTTGTTTAGAAGGACTAATTTTTCACAAATGTTCCTAAGCAATTAATTTACAAAGCCAATTCTTTAAAAGAAATTGAATGTTTTAAAAGTTTCTTTTCAATTACTGCATAATTTCAAATTGAATTGAGATGACTAGACTGCATAAAACATATTAAAATCTTAAAAATCATTCAACTGGAAAATTTAAATATTGTTGAATTTGGATCATGGAGTAAATTTGTTCTAAATCTCTTTGCATGTCTTGGATAAATGAAAAATATAGCAAGTCTCAAACTCATTTTCATGTTATCCTTTATAGATTAGATGAATATCAGAATTCTGAAATAATCTGAGTAATTCAAATGTGGACAGTCATTTTGATACTTATTTTCTAAAATTACAAAATATATTTTGAAAAGTAGATGTTGTAGCAATTATTGTGGAATTTTCTTAGGATATTATCTAGTAATGTCAAGTACTAAAATAGCATTTATTTCCACAATAATTTGTCTATCATGGTCAATGGGAACGCAATACAAAAAAAGCAGAGTACAACAGACAAAAATCGGATTAAAGATATGCATAGGGAACTGGGACAAGTTGCAAGGATAGAAGAAAAAGTAGATTTCATTTTCAAACTCTAAATATTGATATGATTTCCTTTTACCTGGCTTCATATATTCAGAAAAAGAAAAGTATGGAATGATGTGTACAAATATATTAAAAAGAAAAAAGAATGATACTTAGCACTAAGACTAAAAAGGGGAAAATAAATTGTCTCTAAATGCTCATATTTTCAAACAATAATGTAAAATAGAAAGTTAGTAATGCCAAAGCAAAAATAATAACAAGAAACAACAACCAAAAAAGAAAAAAATTAAAACAGAAATCAAAACAGGGAGGGTAGTTAAGTCTATGAAAAATGAGCTATGAAATAGTTACTTACATATAAATGTGGAAAAGAAGTGTTTTTAACTCTTCTCAAATGAAAATTTTTATACATGAAAATGTATATACACACACAATTCTCTCACTTTTTCCATTCATATGTTCTGTGTTTAATATATGTAATGTCTATTAAGTCTAAATTCCTATAGTCATATGCCCTCAAGCATTCTTTATGTTGCACCTGATTTACCCAGTAGAAATTATCTTCATCATAACTTCAGTTTTGCTTCTTGACTTTCACATTGTAAAGTGTTTACTCTCTGATCACTCACAGAAAAACTATTAATTCCTGGTCTGTGACTTCTCAATATTTCTATATAATATGTTACTATATTTATTATTAAGTTTTTTTTCTAACAAAAGAAGTTGACTGACTAAATAAAAATGTATTCAAAAACATCTAGATCTACTTAACCTTGATGATTTTATGCAATTAATCATTTTTAGTATAAAATTTTATCCCTAAGACACAATACCTGATAAATATTGAAGAAGGAGAAGTTTAATTAGGCTCATGGTTCAGGGGATTCAGTCACACTAAGCTGGCTCCAAGGCAAAAATATCATGGTGCAAGGTGGTGGCTAAGCTGTGGTGCTCAGTTTGTGATGACTGGAAAGCAGAGCAGGGAAACAATGCTAGAGAAAAAAGGACCAGGGATCATTTATAGTAGTCAAGTTCAGGCCTCCATGACCAAATCAAACACACGCATACGGTTATTTCCTAGTTCCGAGACCACTGAAAATCAATCGATTTGACACAATTAAGGTTAACAATCATATCCTACCACACAACCCAAATACATCTCCATAAACAAATATGTAATCTATAAATAGAGGTATTAGCAAGTTAAGAGTTCCAATTAGCATGACACAAATACCCTTCATAAAACTGAAAACACAATAATTGATTTTTCAAAGTTTCATCAATTGCAGCATTTTTAAAAGTCTAATTCAAAGTCTATTTGAGGTTTAAGGCAAACTCCTCACAGTGAATTTAAATCAAAAACAAGTTATATAATTTAAGGACTTATTTCCATTCAGAAAATGGAATAGGAATAGAAAAAAATTAGACAAAACTCACTTGGAATTCATTAAGTCATGTGGCTCTGTGCCTGGTATTTGGGTTACTCAGTTTTGAGATATGATTTCCAGAAGCCTTGGACAATCTCAGTGACTGTAGCCCTGCTGATTGCAGACATCATGGCCTCTCTCTTAGGTTCTTTCACTTACATCTTGCAGCTTTCCTCAGCAGATGTTCCATGTTCCCTGAATCTTCTGTTTTTTGGGAATTCCACTGTACCTCTGACTTCATTTCAGCAGCTTTTCACATACTGAATTTTGGGGTGCTGCTTGTGTGGCTTCTTAGATTTTCCTTCAAAATCTGCTTGGCAGCTTTCTTGACCTCACAACTCTTGCATTCTGCATGCTGGTAATACCTCAATCATGTGGATGATGCCAGCTGTCAGAAGGAGCAGTAGACCAGACCCTGTGGACCAAGCCTGTAATAGCCTCTGCTGCACAGTGAAATTATTGAGCACTGTGAAATGGATTTCATGGAACCAATTTTCCCCAAAGTCCTTCTTGAGCAGAGGTCTAAGGAATCTGTTGTCAAATGAAATGTTGACACGTTTGAACCCTGGAGGCTACAGTGGGTGGTTCCTTGCTGACTTAAGACATGCCCAGAAGACCTTGTTTTTGTCCCTGTATAAAGTCATGAGTGTTTCTTTAGTGGTGCTAACCTCATTAGCAACCACGATTTATTTGGCCCCAACTATATACATGGTTCCTTTGGGCTGAAATTTTTAAACTTTTCAAATTGTTCTGCTCTGCTTTTTGCACCCAAATCTCATCATAGATCTAGCTAAAAACAGTCAGTCATAACTGTGCTGCAGCATGGTCATGGGCCTATCCTGAAATTTTCATCAAATTAATTAGTAGCCACCTTTAAATTCAGCCTTCTGTGTAATCTGATGGGAGCTGGGGAAAATGTAGACTTCTTTCTTGTCAGACTGCATTATGTGTGGGCTCTGGTCCTTTCCCCAAGAGCCTTGTTATTTCTAACTGAAGCACCATGAGCCTGGACTTCATTGCCTGCATTCTGTCAGCATCCTGGTCTTTTGAACTCCAACCAGAATCAGCCATCAGACTCTGCTTTCAGCCCTGTGAGCTTTTTCTAGTCCAGTTCCTCAAAGTTTTCAAAATTCTTCCCACAAACCAGTCTCAGGGTGTTCTGAATCACATGATTTAGTAGTCACAGTCTCTTTTCTGTTATCAGTTTTCTCTATTATTTAGCTTTCCCTTGTGAACACATAATATTCACCACCCACACCTTAAGGTAAGAGATATCAATTTGGCTCATAAGTTCAGAGGATTCATCCCATACTTGGCTAGCTCCAAAGCAGAAATATGGCTGAGGGCATGTCAGAACAAGGCTGCTTGGTTCATGGTAATGGGGAAGCAGAACAGGGGCACGGTTGCAGAGAGGAAGGGGTCAGGGACTACACAAACAGCATCCAAGGTCACATCTCCATGAGCCACCCAGACCTACTTAGAAGTATGTGCTTTAGTGATTTCCTTGATAGTTCCCAAGCTAAGGAAGTTAACTCAATTAATGTTAATTATCACAATCGTTTTTCAACAGTAAAAAGAGAAAATAATCAGTTAATGTTGCTTCATGAAGAAAATATAAATTGACTCTATGAATAGATTTCCCAAATACAACACTTCCTGAATATTGATTTATGAAAGTGTAGGATTAAATCATTTAATTAGCTGAGTTACAGCTGTCACATGTTACTGGATTGCTTCTTATTAAAAGCTGAAGGAAAATCAAGCATGTCCTAGAACTGTCAAAATAAAGTTTCCTCCCTGCAGAGTTCTTTGATTTTTATTTTGTTCTCCCAAGAAAAGTGGATACTTTGACTTTTTCTTCTTAGGCAAAGAATCAATGAATTGAAAATTGTTGTGAGCATTGGTAGATTAGGTGATGCCAGTGTGAATACTAGGCTTTTTCAAAACCATCACTGTCAGAAGATGCAACACAGCGGGGTTTTATCACTGTGCAGGATATTGTTCACACACACGTGCACTCGTGAACATTCCCTTTATGTATTTATGTCCTTTTCGTCTTATTCTATTTCTCTCAGTGACAAAACATTTCAGCACTTAGCATACAAAAACTATACGCTCTAAATTTTCTTAAGTTACAACATTCTATGGGAAACCAATTCACCAGCAATTTTCTTGACTCTGTTAAGAAAGAATCAGTTTTATATGCATTTAGGTTATGATTAAAAACACAAGCTTTTTACTTGAAAATAAAAATCTTCAAAAATTAATTTTAAATGCTTCTCTTTTTGAAATTTAAGACTAATTTATATGCCTTGAGGCTACTGGAAGTGGGAATGCCTAACATGCCAAAGGATAGAAATAATTATATTTTCTTATATTACTCTATCCCTGACTAAAGCCAAAATTTGTGCAACTCAGTGGGAGCTATTTTAAGGGAAGATAAATACTAATCCTTCATGTGTTTCCCGCATAATAATATTTAGACATTATATGCATTTGTAGTCTATTTCTTTATATTTTCTGTTTAGTAATTTTTTTATTTATCCACTTATATTTTTTGTGCTTAGTAAATTTAGTATATGTAATATATACTTTCATACCATTGCATGTAATCAAACATTGATTTTTTTTTACCAACCTATACCTAGACACAAAATCCATTTCTGTGTTATACACATCATAAGCTAATAACCTGATGATAATTTTATGCAATAGCTTTAACATGTATCTCTTTTGACTGTGACTCATCTCGTGAGGCCAGGTATGGACTATTCCACTTGTGACCTTATGTAGCTACTTTAAAAGCTTCAAATTTTGAAACATTTTGGATTTTGAATTTTCAGAGTATGGATGCTCAACCTGTATTACTAAAAATAGATAGAAATACAAAGGTTTTGGATAAATTTATATGTTTTGTGATCTTGTCATTTTTTACATTATAGCAGTCAAATACTGTGTATACTAATGTATCAACTGGCTCCGTTCCAAATAATAGTGGTCAATTGCTCTTTTCATATGACTAGTATTCACAGACACATATGTGCACACTCTTTAGTGTTTCATGAGTCTATGTTCTGAAAAATGTATTTATTACTTGAAGTGTTATATATAACTTATGATTATAACAAAAACTCCAATTTTGTCAAGGATTTTCTATACTTCATTCTTTTCTTACTGCAGTGGTATCTAATTTTCTCCTCCTTTTATATTTAATTACTATACAGTATAATAGACTACCTATTCATTAACTTCATTTAGATAATGTCATAACACTTGTCACACTAACTGAATGATTTTCAAAATATTGAAGCCAGATTAAATGACTATTCTACATTACTCAAATTTGTTTGATTAGAATGACACATGAAACTATGAATTTTATGCCAGTATCAAATGGCCAAGAGACTCTAAGTGATTCATTGTTATATATGCTATAACATATATTTTAACTTAAGCTATATTCCAAGTAACTGAATTATTACACATCAAAACAATTTTTACATACATTATCTTTTTCTATTTGGATCATTATTCTTTTTAAATATGTGGATTACCTTAAAACATGATCAACAGAAACATTTATATTTATCCTTAGATAATTTAAGAATACAAAACATAGATATGACAAAATTTACTTTTTGTCTGAATGGTAGAGTAGTATTGACAAAGAAAATAAGAAAGCTGAATCCTGATACAAATTAAATGTATGAGAAAAAACTTTCAACCTTCCAACTTTACCATCAACATGGCTGATTAAATTATTTTTCCTTATATTAGATAGGGATACCAGTTTTCCAAGGGTTTTTATTTATTTTTAAATTTTTTTTCTAAGTACAACTTTTCAGGACATAATGTTTACATTCTTTGTGGGGAGTTGGTACTTCTACAGAGCAAATCTTAATTAAAATGTTTTTATTTGCTTCTCTACCTCTATTTCTCCCTTCTTCTATGTCTTGTGCCCTTTCATTTGAGAAAGATCTAACTGCTTACTCCCTATTATCTATTTTCTGTCTTGCTCTTTATATTTTGGGTTTCTCACAAAAAGAAATCATGAGACATTTAAATGTGTGCATCTCTTTTACTTCACCTAACATTATGGTCTCAAGTGCATCCATTTTCCTACAGATGACTCAAGTTCATCATTCTTTTTGACACAGTAGTAATCTAATGTATCTAAGTACCAAATTTTCTTTCTGTTTCCAAAATTTAGCTATTATAAATTGTGCTTCTGTAATTATGGGCATGTACCACTGTAATGTGATGCCTTTAAGTCTTTTGAGAAGATGCTTAGCAGGGAAAAAGCTGTGGCAAATGGAATTTCTACTTTAGTTTCTTGAGAATTCTCCACACTAAATTTCATAATGGTTGTACTAGTTTACATTCCCACCAGAAATGTAGAAAGGTCTCCCTTTCCCCTGCAACCTCACTAAAATATGTTATCTGAATTGTTGATAATAACCATTCTTTCTGCCTTAAAATAGAATCTCTATTTGCTTTAATTTACATTTCTTTAGGGGGCTGCAATTGTGAGCATTTTTTCACGTATTTATTAGCCATTTCCACTTCTTTGGTGAAGTGGATAGTAATTTCCCTTGTCCATTTTTGATTAGATGTTTTATTTTGAAGATCTAATGTTTTTGAGTTCTTTATATATTCTAGATATTAGTCCTTCATTGGAAGATAGCTAATTATTTACCCATCCTGTAGGTTGTCTTTATACTCTATTGTCTCTTTTGCTGTGCAGAAGCTTTTTAGTTTGATATAATCTCATTGCTTGATTCTATAGGTACTATTGTGGATTCTAATTTGTACTCATTCCAATTCAAGCAGGGTTTGGTTAAAATATTCCTTGCCTGCATCTATGATTTCAAAAATTTGATGTATTTTATTGGTCAGCAGGTTAAGTGTTTTTGTTTTAATTTTGAGTTCTTTGTCCCATTTTGATTTCAGTTTTGTACATGGTGGAAGACATGGGTCTAGATTCAGCCTTCTGCATGTGAATGACCAGTTTTACCAGTACCATTTTTTAAAGAGATTATTTTTCTTCCAGGGTAGTTTTTAATCCTTTGTCAAAGATCAAATAGTAGAATGTGTCTGGGATTGTTTCTTTCTGCTTTGTTATGTTCCATTGATCTTCGTGTCTTTTGTTGTGCCAGTGCCATGCTGATTTTAACACTGTAGTTTTGTAATATAACTTCAAACTCATGACTGTGATGGCTCCTCCTTTGCTGTTGCTAGCCTGGATTCCTTTGCTATTCTGGGTCGCTTCTGGTTTCATATGAATTTTAGGATTGTTTTTCCAGTTCTCTGATAGATACAATTTGTATTTTAATTGGAATTATGTTAAGTCTGTATATCAATTTTAAAAGTATGGCTATTTTTACTATATTGACTCTGCTTACCAAGGAAGAGGAGCTATCTTTCCACTTTTAGATTTAGTCTTTGATTTCCTTTTTTTCAGAATGCTTTAGTTTTTTATAGAGGTATTTTACTTCCTTAGATAGACTAATTCCTAAGTATTTAATTTTTCTTGGTGCTATTGTGAATGATATTTTTCCCTAATTTCTCTCTCAGTGAGTTAATGATTATTGCATAGAAACACTATTTTTTTGTTTACACTCCAAGCATCTTGTTTTCTCAGAGAGTTAAGTCACAAAAATCCAGGTCTTTATATTTGCAAGTTGTCTTTCTCTGGAAATTTGATAAGGTACATATCTCTACAAAGTGATGGAGAACAGGCTTACATATCTAATAGTAATAAACCAAAATAACTAAGTCACCTAAATTTTCTATTTTGTATCAGTTAAATTATCAAGTATAATTCTACTGAAAAAAATTCAGTATCATAGAATATAAAACTTGATTACAGCAATAAAACATATTATTGAGAGTGACATATAGTAAGATTAGGAGTCTGAACACAACATTTGGTGATTACCTACCTTTATCCTACTTACATTAAAAAAAAAAGAGATAAACTGAGTACCATGGTATATGCCTGTAATTCCAGTTACCTAGGTGACTGAATCAAAAGGATTGCTTGAACTTATGTATGCAAGGTCAATGAGACAACATAGGGAGACCTCTTTCTCAAAATAAAAACAAAATATTATAACAACAACAACAAAAAGTGAAAGATAATAATGAAGAAAGACAAAGAGCCAAAAATGAAAAGAGTATACTTGTTAGAAAGAATGGAGACAAAAAATAGTAATGAAAAAATGCATAAAATTTCAGTGGAAAGCTCCATCCATTTGTATAAGTGCACACGCGCGTGTGCGCACACACACAGCCACAAATGTAACCATGTGCCACAGCACACTATCCTGAGTCTTACTGATTTTATACAACACTCTGAGTCTCTCAAGATAAAGGTGTTGTAAAACTCCATCAAAAGTCTCAGGAAAAATATATAGACATAGTTCTCATTGGAAGAAGAGTCTGCTCTGGAATCATGATGAGTTTTAATTTTTTCATGAATTGTAAAGTCAGTTAAAGAAAGAAATTGCTATAAAAATCAGAAAGTTCTTAAAATCTTTTCAGTTTCTTATTACTTCTCTTAACCAGTTAACCTGGACAAATCAATTTAATGAAATTCTATTATTTAATGTATAGAAGACAATAGAGGAAAAGTTCAATTGAATTAAATCATCTGTGAGTTTTATTAGAAAATCTTCTGTCTCTTTTAAATGCAACTTTTTTCGTGTTTGCTATATTAATTTAGATTATTCCACTATCTTCTTCCCTTACTTTTCTATTTATAATATATTCAAACTTAATCATTCTTGTCTTTTGACTATGTAAACAAGGCATATTATGATTTATTAACTATTTGGTGAGCGACACATTCTAATGATACTATTAGGTTTTTAGAGAACATACTGAATAATTTAAAGAGCCCTATTCACTATGTATTAGTCTCAGAAATACTATGCTTTCATCTTAATCATTGCCAAGAGTGCCTCTGTAAGTCACATGGTACATGTGGCATGAAGAACTATTTGGCATATATTCTTACATTCTTAGCAAAGGAAAGGATGCTGAAGTTTACATTTCCCAAATTACTTTAGATCTAGCATATGTTTAATGAGTACTTGCTAAACACAAATATAATCCCATGGATAATAAATAAGGTAAATCACATATATTGCTGATCTCATAGAGTGGAATGACAAACTACAACAGCCAGGAAGGCAGAAATCTCAGGTAAATCATTGATTTCAAAGAGATAGAAAGAAGATGATTGTGGATTGACCACAAGAGAATTTAGTATGGATGAAATTTATTGAGTAGCATAGCAAAACATTGAGTATTGTTTCCTAATCTTAAGTATCCACAAGCTTTTGGAAAGAGAGAATAAACTGAGTATTAGTGTCATCTAAACATAATTTTGGACATGATCAAAATGATATCTGTCTATCTGTCTGTCTGTCTGTCTACCCGCTATATCTATATGTAAGTACATTAGTTTCCTTCTTCTCCTCATTCTTTAATTATTTTTCCTCAGGAATGTATCTCAAATCAGCTGGTCCTCTTGGACCACAGCATGTCGTAGTAGACCAAAGAGTATGCAAGATAAATGGAACAATGTTCAATTTCATCCCTGATGAAAATGTAGACTTTTCAGTGGTTTGGAGAAAACTGACAAGGTCTTTGAATACCTGCTTAATAAGAATCATTCAACAAATTTATATTAGCAACTACTATGTGTAGTGCAGCCTTTGGATACTTTCCTTTAAATCACAGAATAAGCTGGATGTTTTTGGAGGCATTTATCTTGGTTTGACAAAAATAATTGTGTCTGATGTAAGTAACTAACAATGAAAACTGTTCATCTTTATGCTACATTTTATTTTCACATTAGAAACAAAGAATATTTCATTTAGGAAACACAGATGCATGTAAGTCTATCCAAATTGGTAACATTGATAAACTATTATCTCCTATTGCAATGGCCTGTTTAATTTTCAAAATTTCCAAATACTTATTTTTCTAAACATTCCCAGTGTTTCTTTGGGTACTGAGGAGTACACCTTTTAGAACAGTACCTTTGGAAGGAGTATGTAGCTACATAGCGGATATTTTAGATTTTTGTAAGGACACTTCTGATACAATTGCTAGATATCTTTTGTTGATCAGGGCAATCTAAACAAAGATTGCTCAATATCCTACATGGGGTCAATATTGTTTATGCAACATTTTTGAAAAAATGTGAAATACAATGATATATATTACTGTCAAGTTATTTATAGTATTTTATTTAATAAATGTAATTATTCAGTTATATAACTGCAATGAAATGTAACTTACACTTACTTCTTCTGGAGATAGTCCTTTGGGTTTATCACTGTTTCATAAGGTTAACTAATAACAGCAGGAATGTTCATAGCATTTGAATCATTGGGACAGCAGATGGTTGTCATTGCTTTATCAGTGAATTATGTGCGAGTATACCATTATTTCACAAGTTTTTCTAATATAGCATGCTTGAGCATTTGCATGTTAGAGTGCATCTTGTTTTACTTTCAATCACATCCCTTTTCTATCTCTTTTTTTTTTATTATGATGTCATGCTTATGTCAATTTTCCTGAAATGATTGATTACCATTTCTTTTACTTCTATTTTAGGAGTTGGTCGGGCCATTATAAAATTTTTGTTACACAAAGGAGATAAAAGGTCTTACAGAGTCAATAACTGCTACTTGTGGAAAAATAAAGACCCTTATCCATCTCTAGTTCCACAGGTATCCGTATGGAGGAAAAAATAAGGAATTGCCATTATCAACATCCTTTCCAACCCAACACTCACTCACAGGTTCTGAGTCCTAGAAAAACTAAATTCCTTTTCAGCAGTGACATTGCAAATTAGGATACAGATAGGAATAGAAATTCTGTCTTAAATTTAGACTGTTTTCCATTTTGATGGAAATGTACAATTCATGTGGATCAGAAAGTTATTTTATGTTGAAGAACTGGGGCCCAGAGAAACTTGACTAAATGGAGTTATGAATAATTTATACTCTTGCCCCAGGTTCTACAGTCAGATGTTGCACTACAGTGGGTCTTTATGAATTTGTATGTTTTTCCCTTTTTATGTTACGTTGTGTTAATGCCCAAAATACCCATGATTACTATGATAAGTCAAAGGCATAATAATTGTTATTATGGTTATTAGCTTTAAAGGCTTTGATTCACATTCATAAGTACATAATAAACTCCACCAGTCACACATAAAACAAGTTGAAATGATTTTCAAGCATGTGATCAAGCTAAACACACATTTCTGCATTCTGATCAAAGAACTGAAGTATCAAATAAATAGCAAACAAAAGTGAAAATCATGTGTTCTCATATAAAGGGCAAATCAGTTTTCCATATATTATCACTTCATTTAGATTTGATTTCTAAAACTTCAGTTTATATTTCAATGTTGGTATGTTTATAACAAATTGAACCAAATTAGATATACCTGTTATTTTAACATATTGTTGAATTACAGCAGTAATAGCATGTTCTCTGTTAAAAGTGGCAATGTTTTCCGTATTTCATATTTAAAAGGTGATAGTCCCTATACTTATAATTGAATAGTGACAGCAAAATTAAGGAGATTTATGTTGTCAAACAAAGTAAACTATGAGTACAAAAATTTGGCTGAGTTTCAAAATAGATTTCCAATTTTGTATTTCATTAGTTATGAGATAATTCTAAGTGGAAATGAGTGCTTCATTTTCTAAAGGAGATCAGAATATATGATATGATCCTTTTCCTCATTATAAATATCAATGCAAATATAGAGAAAAATGTTTTTTCTTTTATGTAGACTAATAGAGCAAATAGGGACATTTGAAAACATTTTATGGAGTTGTATAAATCAGTTATAAAATGCTTTGGTAATTGTTAGTTTTCATTATATTTATTTTGAAATAACCTTAAAGAGTTCAGGAGTTTCAAGCATGTGTAAAATAATGATATTGAGCTTTTAATTTCAAAAAAGGAAGTTGTAAGTTTATGTTAATACAATTATACACATTTAATAGCCTTGATTTTTTAAAAAAATGCCATTATTCAATGCTTTTGTGAGATGATAGATAATTTTCCTTAATTTCTCTGCATACACACATACAGAAAAAGAAAAATCTGTATGCTAGTGTAAAACTATTGACATTATATAAAAAACATACCGAGCAGACTTTGAAAGGAGTATAGGAGGGGAATAACTGATGTCTGGGACCAGACTAACACCATTTTGAATTATCTAGTTTTGCTTTTGCTTATATAACTTAAAGGGGGAATTAGAGAAATTAGTAACCTGAAAATGCCAGTGAGTAGACCAACTTCCTGAAACACTTTTGTTCTATAATAAATATATCCAAAAAGGAAAATTTAATAAAACTGAAAACATTTAGAAAATAATCTCAATCTCTGTCTGTCTCTCTGTCTCTCTGTCTCTGTCTCTGTCTCTCTCTCTCTATATATATATATATTCAATGCTCTCTCTATACATATATAGATATATATGTATATACAATGCTCTCTCTATATATATATATTCAATGCTCTCTCTAGATATATACAAGATAGATAACTATACTACTCATCTCTGTTAATTCATCAAAATGAATACTTTGTGCTTTCATTGTTTGTTTGATTTTTTTTCAGTTCTAGATCTTGCCACCTGAGCAACTACTTGTAAGACAGGAACATGTAATGCATTAACTAGTGTTAATTTTCTACTTTTTAAAAAAATTCTGTATCATTTCTATCCTTTTTTGTTTTGCTTTTTAAAAGAAAATGACCACTCACTGGAATAAAACATTAGAAAATTGTGGTATATCCTCATACAAATCAACAATGACTGATATCTATCCTACTTAATAATAAACAGCAGCACTCTGTCTCCCATCCCATTAGAGAGATGTCCAGTAGACTTAGTAGGCAGCCTGGACATTCATGTGGAATGCCTTTCCCTCCCACCGCATTAGAGAGAGGATGTCTGAGGAGCAGAAAAAAGTGCTTCTGGTTTTCCTTCCCAGAAGGCTTTCAATAAAAGGTTACATACAGGAGGACTGAACCTTCTCTCTTTTGTTTATGATGAGAAGTCCTCTATCTCAAGTGTGAGGCAGAGAAGTTGAGTTTTCATCCCAATGTGGTATTGCAACAAACTTCATCTGCCTGCATAGGAGTAGGGCAATTCACCTAGATAAAATGGTATCTGTACATAACTTCCACTGTCAATTGGCATTATACTTATTTGTCCAAGTTTCAGTAGAATATCGTGCATCATACCAAGAACTGCTCACATCATGTTAGCTGGGAACAGAGAGGCAGAAGGGGCTACAGGCAAGATATATCTCCTGAGGACCCTCCTCTGTGAACCACTTTCTTCAATTATATCATGTACTCTAAGCTTCCATCTAATGTTCTCAAATTATGAATCCATCAATAGATTAGTCCATTTTCCGTTTTCTTGAAGAATTCTTGCTGATGGTGCTCATGGTTACAGTATTCACCACGAGGTCACACTTTAGATTTCTGTCTCCACTTCACCTCCAATATTTACCACAAAGCATCTTTTTCTCATTATTTTCATGTAACTCCTGCTCCTTTTCTCTGGAAAGAAAATACTTCATTCTTTCACAGCATTCTGTTTTCAGTATGTTATTTCCATCTACACAAATAATGATTCCAGATCATTGTTCCATGCTTTGAGGTTTGCCATGTGAAAAAAAAATTATTTCACACTGATTAGTTTATACACTTCTGTTTTTCTAGGTGTAGAGAGAAGTGCTATTTAGAAACTTGGAAAACAATTTTGCATTTTCACCTTGAATATCACTCAGGTTTACTTTAGTCTCAGACAGCATGTGTTTGTAAGATGAAATAAAACAGAGGCAGGGAGCATGACTGTTTTGCTAAGTGGAAAATAAATTAATACATGAATGAAATTAGAAACTTCATGATCTAATCACCTTCCAAAAGTCGCACAACTGCGCATTGTTGCAATGTGGACCAAGCATTCAGGACATGAATCATTTGGGGATGAATTCCAAACATGACAGGGTTTTTTGTGGTTCCATATGAACTTTAAGATTGTTTTCCTATTTATGTAAACAATAGCAGTGGAATATTACATATCCAATATTACATTGAATCTGTATAAATTTCCTGAAGGGAAAACCAGCTTTGTGTAAATTTAAATTTTTCCAATTGATGAACAT
>RJWT010025626.1:0-16081 GCA_004365215.1 Cuniculus paca | reverse complement strand
AATGCCATATCTTTCCTTTCCATTCTGCAGTGGATGGGCAAGCAAGCTACCCCTACTGTTTTTTTCAGGTTCCCTGTCACACCGAGCATTGTTCTCTCTCCCCGACTCTCAATCTATGAATTCTGTTTTGAGTTAAATGTGTTTGTTGGATAAAGCATATTGATGGATCCTGTCTCCCGATTCACTCTACCTGTGCCTCTTTCCACCAGCGAACTGAAGCCGTCTACATTAATGGTCATGGCCAACATGCACTGGCTCATCTGTGCCATGCTATTTTCCTGCCATTGGCTGTGTACTTTTCCCCTCCATTCTATTGTCTGTCCCACTTAGTGATCCCCCCCCGCCGCCGATCCTCCTAGAACCATGGTCTTTCTCATCTCTCTCCAAAATGTCCTTCAGTATTTGTAGGGCTGATTTGGCAGTTATGAACTCCTTCAGTTGTTCTTTGTCATGGAAGTATCTTGTTTCTCCATTAATTTTGAAAGCTAGTTTTGCAGGGTACATCAATCTGGGTTGGAAGTTGTTTTCTTTCAGGACTTGCATTACTTCACTCCAGCCTCTTCTTGACTTGATGGTTTGTGTTGAGAAGTCTGCTGTGATTCTGATGGGTTTTCCTTTATAGGTGATCTGTTTCTTATCTCGAACAGCTTTTAATATTCTGTTCTTGTGTTGAATTTCTGGGATCTTGATTATTATATGTCTGGGTGTAGATTTACTTTGGTTATGGCTAGCTGGAGTTCTGTATGCCTCACTTACCTGAATAGCACATCTTTCTCCCATGTTTGGGAAGTTTTCTGCTAGTACTTCTGTAAATAGAATTTTTATGTCTTGTGTTGACCCCTGCTTCTTCATTGATACCTATTACTTGTAAATTATTTCGCTTTGCATCATCTTGCAGTCTTTAAATTGTTATTTCCTGATTCTTCATTATTTTTAAGAGGTCTTTCCTTTCCCAATCACAAACTGCACACCTGTCTTCAAGGTCTGAAAGTCTATTTTCAGTTTCTTTCAAGAGATTTTTGCCAGCTTTCAATGGAGATTTTAATTTCCTGGATATCTCTTTGAATCTGTTTCATGCATTCAAAATCTCTCTTATATTGTTCATTCATGGTTTCCCTCATTTTCCTTTGCTCCTCTATTTTTTTTATCTATGTCTTCTTTAGAGAAGCATAGCAATTCTTTTATTTTGTTTTTCATTTCTTCTTTTACCGGAGATAGTATTTCTGTTCTAATTTCTTTTATAGCCTCATGGAGTTGTCTCTTTACTTCAGTTGCTATCACTGCAGAAACTTCAGGTGTGCGACTCCTGACCTCTTCCAGGTTTTCATCTCCTGGACTTGCTCTGCTTGGGTTGGAGTCCAGGGACTGCCTTTTGTTTCTTCGTCTTGACATTTTCCTGGGTTCTTCCAAACAAGAGGGTAGTGGGGTTTTGGGAACCTCCCATGTTGGTTACAATTTCTCTGGAGCGTGACTGTTTGGTTTTCCTGGCCAGTGCTGGCTAGAGGTATCCAATGGTGGCGATTGGGTGCTCTGGTACAGGGCCTGCTTCTGTTTTTCCCAGCCCTTGCTGGTTGCCTGGGGTGGAAGCATCCTGAGGGCTGCTGGAGTGCATGCAGAGCAGGGCCTGCCTGTGCCTTCCCTCTGAGCTGGTTACCTGAGAGCAGCGTCTCCCTTTGTCCGTTGGAATGTGCACTGAGCAGGGCCTGCCTCTGCCTTCCCTCTGAGCTCGTTACTGGCAAGCAACGTCTCCCTTTGTCCGTTGGAATGCCGCCATTTTGTTTTTGAGTTTTCTTTGAGACACAGTTCCCTGGACTCAAGTTATCCTCTTGCTTCAGCCTCCATAGTAGCTGGGATTACAGGGATACATGATGATACCTGGCTAATCATGGATTCACTCTATTTTGAAGAGGATGGCATTGAACCCAGGGCCTTCACACTGAGCTGTATCTCCAGACCTTTTTTATTTTAATTTTGAGACAGGGTCTTTCTAAGTCACTAAGTTGTCCAGGCTGAGCTTGAACAAAACACTGAAACAGATATAAGTATTTTGTTTGCAAATGGTGGCTTACTACATGGGGGAGTTTAAATAATGCTGGGCCCGTGTTCCTATCTCCTACGCCTGGGTGTGTTTATCTGCAAATTGGAAATACTGTAGTCATATCTTCTGCAGGGTTTTGTGATTCAGAGTTATTGTATGAAAACCAGGCATGGTGGCACACACCTATAATCCTAGGATTCAGGCGGCTGAGGCTGAAGATTATCACGAGTTGAAGACGATCTAGGCTACATAGTGAGTTCAAGGCCAGCCTGAAATACCTACCAAGACCTTGTCTCAGAAAAACCAAATAATTAAAGAGTTATTTGTATGATTGGCTTTTATTATATTTAATTAAAATGGGATTTACATGACAGGAAATTGTTGATGATAAGAAACTTTCTTTTAATGGTACTACGGATTGAACCCGTGGCCTTTGCACAAACTATATCCCCAGCCCTTTATTTTGAGCAAGGTCTCACTAAATTGCCCAGGATCAAACTTGGGATCCTCCTACCTCAGTCTCCTAGAATGTGGGGATTACAAGCATGCACCAGCAGGCCTCACTAAGAACCATTTTTAGATTCCCACAGTGCCTAGTATTGACTGGTGTAAAATAAACAATGAAGAGAGGAAATTCTCAGCCCCCCCTTGGCCAGCAGGTCTTACTGTGAAAAAGTCTGTCTGATGCAAAGGGCATGAGCCTTCCCGAGCTCTGTGTGATGTAGTTCCTCCCTGCCTGTTTGGCTCCCTAGTTTGCTACCCCAGCCACATTGGTCTTCTAGTTGGTCCTTCAACAGACTGATGTCTGCCCAAACCACAGCACTTTTTTGAGGTGCTCTTGCCCTTCCCCAGTGTGCTACTCTTCCTTCTTTGCTGGCCGACTCCTTATTTCTGGCCCTTTATTGAGAACAGTCTAGTGCCCCTCCCACATTTGTCACCCTCTGCTCTTTCCTTCCATTGCTGCAGTGCATACTTGCAGGGTTCACTGTTCTTCAGTCGTCTTCGGCCAGCCTGAAACGTACCTGCCATGTTGCTGCTGTCTGCCTCACACCAGCTCATGACATGAGGACGCCCTCAGACATTTTTTTGAGGAGTGAATGTGTTTGTGTCTACTGGTCTCCACTGGAAAAGCCTTTTCTTGCCTTTTCCTCTGGAGAAATGTAAATTGCCAATATAGATTTCCCTTTTTCTCTTTTTTTTTTTTTTGTGGTACTGGGGATTGAACTCATGACCTTGTGCTTGCCAGGCAGGCACTTAGGCTGCTGAGCTAAATCCCTGGCCCAATAATTTCTCTTTTTACATTTGGGTTGGTATTATACATACCAGCTGATATCAGCTTGTTTTTGTTGGTTTTTTGGGGGAAAGGTCTCTGTTTGCTGCATATTTCTCTTTAAATTGTACAGTGAGGCACAGAGTTCCTCATGAATAATTGACCAGTGATTCAGTGGGAGAAATGGTTTCTTTCATACTCTGACATTTTATCTTACTTAGTACCCGGGTGTTGTCATGCTCTGGGCTTTTTCTTTGTGAAGTTGAGGCAAATATCTCCCAGTTAACTGGAGTGTGCACAGAAGATGAGTGGGCAGGAGTCAGCGATGTCTCACCCTGCAGCCCCAAGGCCCCAAACCCCCAAACCCCCAAATCTTGGTTCCCCTCTTTCCCATGCCTCAGCCTTTCCCTGTCTCCAGCAACAAAGGGGTCTAAAGTCATTCTCCTTTGGCCTCTGTCCCTCGGTGCCCTCACAGGGAATTTTGAGAATAAGATATCCAGAATACTAGTGTAAGGGTGCAATAAATAATTGTCATTGTCAGCCGGGCCTGGTGGCGCACGCCTGTAATCCCAACACTCGGGAGGCTGAGGCAGGAGGATTGTCTCGAGATCCTCCTGCCTGGGCTACAAAGTGAGCTCAAGGCCAATCTGAACGGCATAGCGAGACCCTGTCTCAAAAAGACAAGGGCCAGGGATTTAGCTCAGTGACCCAAGCACCTGCCTGGCAAGCATGAGGTCATGAGTTCAATCCCTGGTGCCGCAAAAAAAAAAAAATTGCCATTGTCCTTTTATTACAGTGAGTATTGTGAAACCTGTTTTCATTTCTGCACTTCTTTATTAGGTCTTTCAAAAAATAGAAGCAAAAAAAACCAAAAAACAAAAAACATGGTTCTCTAATTGGTCTTACATTCTTTTCTCCTTCTTAAGGTTTAATATATTTTGATAATGTTTGAGTGTGTTACCATTTCATATTTGTGTTTACAAAGATGCGTTTTCAGTAACTAGAAGATAAGAAAACTTATTACCAAGGAGTCTCTATTTTTACTTATTCCCAAAGCATTTTCTTTTCATCTTTCTCCACATGATTATTAAAGCTGGCTTTTATTCCATAACCAAAGATAAGATGATATTAACAGTAATCAGTATATTTTACTAAATAGTAGATAGGATTGTTTGAGAAGGTCCATGTACATGGCAGGTGGGAAAAGATTATTACAGATGAAGGAATTGGTATTTGAATCAGTTGTCATGCACAAGTGTAGAAATCAGTGCAATAATCACCGTAAAGTATTTTATACATTGTATGTCGGGACCACTTCTGACTTGCTTCTAAATGCATTGTCTCTTGTAGCCGGTGCCCGAGATTAAAGTGGTGTCCAACCTGCCAGCAATAACCATGGAGGAAGTGGCCCCTGTGAGCGTCAGTGATGCAGCCCTCCTGGCCCCTGAGGAAATCAAGGTAAGAAACCCATGTCTGCTTACGTGTTAGTTCACGACAGCTGGGCCTCCATTTATGTGAGATTATTTTCCTGGAGTCTGTAGTTTTTATTCTAATGTCTCAGCAGTCTCGCAGTACAGTCAGCCCTCCATCTCTCTTGAGTTCCAGCTGACAGTGGATTGACAAAATTCAGATTATATACTGAATATGTTCAGACCTTTTTTGTCATTATTCCCTAAACAACATAGTATAACAACTCTATGCTTAACATTTACACTGTGTTAGATGTTATAAATTCTAGAGGTGATTTATACTGTATAGAAGACTGTTTGTAAGTTGTGTGCAAATACACTCTTATATAAGGAACTTGAGCATGTGAGAAGTGCGGGGATCCTCGAACCAATCCCCTTTGAATGCCATCAGATGACTAATCAAACCAATACTATTCCAATCCTGAAAAACCTATCTCCTGGCTGGGCATTGTGGCAAAGGCCTATAATGCTAGCACTCTGAGAGGCTGAGGCAGGAAGATCACAAATTCAAGCCCAGCTGGACAATTTAGCAACTCAGTGACACCCTGCCTCAAAATAAAAATAGTCTCCTACATGCAAGCATTATTATGAGTTGCAGGTGCAAGTATTGTAACACTTTTTCAGTAGTTTCCAGTTACTGTTTTAATCCAATGTGAATACCAGCCGCAATGTTTAAAAAAAATTGTTTATATTGTCATATACTGGCAGTACTTTACATCAGCATTTCCCTTCTTATTTTATCTGTCTGACACTTGCCTGCAAAGAAATGTAGAGTAAAATAGAGCATTGGGGTGTTGAATCCAGCAAATGCAGGCCATAATGAAGCACGCACCTTAGTGTGACACTGGCTCCTCTTCCTGGGCTGGCTTAGCAGCAGGCCATTTCCTTCCCTCTTGTTTGCTTTTCTAAAGTGCAGCCATCCCTCTGGCAGAGTCTCTGCCACCTCCACCTGTGACAGGCCTGGTGAGGCCTGGTGATGGGCTGGCAGGTGAGGAGCAAAGGGGAGGTGGATCCTATCTCTTCCCTCACTCTGTTCCTTGGCCTCAGGGAGCTCCTGACCTCAGCCCAGGGGCTGTCATTAGTATAGATCTGAGGTGGCCTCTGGAACATCTCTGGAGCCTGTGCCCGAGTCTAATTATAGTGGACTTGTGTCCCTAGAACTGTGAGCTGAGAACCTAGTGGTTGATGCTACCTCCGAATTAGTTTGGGGACTGACCTGTCCCTGTGGGTGTACTCTGCATTTCCACGCACTGGGACATGGACATAATGACCTATTAGCTACTGTCCATACATTTTCCTCTTTCCAGTTCCCTGAGTTTCTAGGAGGTTAGATTAACTGGTATGTTGGTGCTTACTTTTTTAATAGGAGAAAAATAAAGCTGGAGATCTAAAAACAGCTGCTGAGAAAACAGCTACAGACAAGAAGCGAGAACGGAGGAAAAAGAAATATCAAAAGCATCTGAAAATAAAGGAGAAGGAGAAGCGGAGAAAATTGCTTGAAAAGAGCAACCCAGATCAAGCAGGGAAGTACAGCAAAGCAGTTGCCTCACAGAAGTTGAAACAGCTGACCAAAACTGGCAAAGCATCCTTGTTAAAGGTAAAGACAAGAAGATAAAGCTGCTGGGGGGCTTTGGGGGGCAGGCAGATGTTGAGCATGGGCTGCCCCTGAGGGGAGCACCTGGATTCACAGTGCAGCCGCCCAAGGGAGGGAGACACATGCTGCTGGCTGGTGGCGAGAGCAGCCCTAGAGGTTTTACAGTAACCTAGGCCTCGTTCCTGCTTTTTTTCTTTTCCCTTCTCCCTTAAATTGCAGGAATGTTGGAGCAGCACAGAATGTATAGAATACCTTGATGCTAACTGATGTAGAGTTTTGTAATTCTAGTTTTTAGTCATATTTATACTATTATAAATGCAAAATAAACACATATACTGTTATACTTTTTTCATTTAGGTGCATTTTGTAACATGAGCATGTATTGTTTTTAACTGCAGGATGAAGGAAAGGACAAGGCCCTGAAGTCATCTCAAGCATTCTTTTCTAAGTTACAAGATCAAGTAAAAATGCAAATCAATGATGCGAAAAAAACAGAAAAGAAAAAGAAGAAAAAACAGGATATTTCTGTCCATAAGTTAAAGCTGTAATATATTTTGAATGTCATGTACATATTAATGTGTAAGCTTCTATAGAGAGCCCTTCCCAGACCTCATCTTGGTCCAAGAAATTTATATTTGTAATCCCATGGAAAAGTTATTGGAATTCTAGCAAGTTACTTCCAATCTACCACTTCCAGTGCCACCCATGGCAAGAATAAAGACACTATCACATTTATAGTTATGGGGAGCCAAGGGGGTCCTAAGTCCAGTGTAGTGGTTCACCAGAACAAAGGCCTCACCCAGGGCCTAACTCAGATTTTATTAACTCCTGAAGAAGGGGGTAGTTTGAGGATGAGTGACTCTGAGAAAGGTGGGAAGCACGTGAGTGCTATGAGCTGGTCTAGATAGGTGGCCTGAGATCACCTCTGCAATCTGCAGCGGGAAGGATATGTAAAAAGAGTAATCTGCATAACACAATTGAGGTAGCATCTAATGTTTTGGGATCAGTGCTTCAGTTCTGATGTGTAAGCTTTTCTGCCCTGGGAAGTCATAGTCTCTTTATCTCGAGGCCCAATCCCAGTAGACAGTATGGAATGCTGGCTCTTCAGCTCAGCTCAGCCATGTTTTTTGGGAGTCACCAGGTGGGAAACAGTGACTGCTGCCTCACTTCAAAGATTACACATCAGCACCTCGGCTAGCCCTATATACATTGCTCAAAGTCAATTGAAGGATTAAAGAAATGGCCTAGCCAGCTCTGTACCTATCCATACGTGGAGATAGGGCCAGGTGTAGCCAAAATACAGATAATTGCTCTTTATTTAGCGAGAGTCATCCAGGTGGTACTCCACAAGCTTCTTTCTGATTGTTCTGTTTTATAATAAAATTCCTGAGAACTGTCTTGGTATCCATGGCAGGTATTCGAGACTTCCACAGTGTGATGACAGTTGCTAAGCAGTGTTTGGAAGGTGTTGTCTGCGAGTCTCTGGGAGGTGGGACCTTGCTTCTGAGGCCCTCCCTTCCTGCCCTGAGCTAATTTGTCCAGAGTCTACCCATGGCCCAGGCCTGGTGCAGGCCTGGCCAGCTGGAGCACACTGGCCAGAGAGCCAGAGCTGGCCTACAGGCTGAAAGAAGGGCACAGAGCCAGCTCCTTCCTCACCACCAACTCTGCCTCAGGAGCCTCTTCTGGGGTCTCAATCTTCATCTTCTACAGCCATTTTTTTTTTACCAAGTATTTTCATGTATATGCCTCTGTCTTTCCCTTTGGAAAATGATTTCATGTCACCTGTGTAAAGGGTTAGCGTAGGCTCTTGCGCTGTCCATAAACACATGCAGGGAGGACAGGTATGGCTACCAGTGAATCCAGAGGCTCAGGACAGCTTGGAAAGTAGACCAACAGTATGTAGAGACCCATCTGTGACACCAGGTGCTTATTTCAACCTCCCAATCTAGGGAAAATGCCTTTTGTCTATCTGATAGAGTCTTACAATACAATTTGATGGAAACACATTAAACCTTAGTCCAGATGGGTAGAGGATGAGAACGAGATTAAGCCAAAGCAACTGGGAAAGCCCTTCTGAGTTTTCATCTGCGGAGAAATCATGGTGAAGATCAAGTCGAGGTTTGTTTATTAATGCAGAAACTACAGAAGGTGAGAACAGCTCTATCAGGCTAGATTAAATAACCAGTTGTTGATCCATTTGTGTTGCTATAACAGAATATCTAGGACAAAGTCATTTATAGTCAGCAGAATTCCTTACAGTTGTGGAAGCTGGGAAAACCCAAGGTGAAGGCACTAGTAAGTTTGGTGTCTAAGGCAGTTGTTTGTGTTTCTGAATGGTGCTCTGGTGCTGTATTGTCACATGGTGGGAGACAAAAAAGGCTGAACTCACTTGGGCCTTTTGGTATGGGTTCTAATCCCTTACAAAGGGCTCTCTGCCTTCATGACTTAGTCACATGCTTAAGGCCTCACTGCTTAGTACTATTGTAGTGGCCACAGTGGCTCAGGACAGGGATTTTGGGGGACACTGCCAGGTGGTGAACCTTTTAGAGAGGAGGGCTGAAACTACAACCCCAAACCCACTTATTAATGGCAAAGTGTCAACACTGCAATGAAACCTGAATACATGTACTGAGGTTTTAGTTTAGAAACAACAACTTACACTTTAACATCTTTTGTCTTAAAAGAAAAACTAACTTGTGTGCCATAGTTTTGCCATCGCTGACTCTGATCACATCATCAGTCAGTACATAGCGGTAATGTCCAAGTTTCACTCAAAATAGAGTTCACTACAGTACCTTTGTCCTCAAATGAATATTTGGAGGAATCCTCTTCCTGTAGCCTTAGTGAAGTATCATTTTTCAGTGGTGATTTGAGTACTACATAGCCTTAGGAGTTTCTCTTTTGTGGTTTTAAAATTCAAGTTGCCAGTCTTCACTCTGCTGCCTTACTTCTCTTACTCTTGATTATTCCATAATACGTTGTCAGGGTCCAGATGTTTAGCTTGGAGTGATGAATCATTTTATCTGGCCAAGGGCAGTTTGGTATTTGTGGAGTTGAAATCACTTTTATCTTCTAAGTATTTTCTTTTCTAGGGGAGATGTATCAATCCATTCATTTTTTCAGTGTAATATTTGATACATTCTAAAGATCATATTCTACATTATTGCTTCCAGGCAGACACTTTTGTCAGTACCAGGGGTAAAGAAAACAGATTTCTACTCTTGGGAAGAATGCATTGCAAGGGAATATTTACACACATCTTGTATATAAATTAGAAGCACAATAAAACATTTAAGAAACTACCTTTGACCTAAAAACACCAGTCCCCAAAGAGTGAGCTAAAGAGGTAACTATGGTTACCTTGAATTGGGTGTTTATCATTCTTTTGTATTTATATATGTGTGTATCCCTGGTACTTAATTTTGTTAGTATTTGAATTTTATGAAAATAGAATACTGTATGTTCTTACAAGACTTGCTTTTTTATTTGTTTGATTTCTTTCAAGTTCATTCACAATAGTCAGCTCACAAGATCTGTGGGTTACATATCTATAGAAGAAACCAACCATGGATCAGAATTATTTGGGAAAAAAATAGCACCTGTACTGAACATGTACTTTTTGGGGTCATTTTCTAAACAATACAGTATAACCTTTACATAGCATTTACATTTTTAAAGTGTAAGTCATTTAGAAATCATTTAATGTGTACAAGTATATATGCACATTTGAGAACATGATGTTAAGTGAAATAAATCTGACACAAGTTTAAAACTCGCATAGTTTCTCTTACATGAGAAGCTCATTATAAATAAAGAGCAAAATAAAGCAATAGGACATAGGGAGATCTTTCTCAAATAGGAAATGAAGAGATGGAGCGTTTAGCTCTTTATCTTTCCATTCATTTTTAGTCGTTTTAAGAATACAATATGCATCCTTACCACAGTCTACTTAGAGTTAATATACCACTTCCAATAAAATGTAAGGCCCTAGTAACAGATACACTCATAGTCATATTCTTTTTGCTGTAGTTGCCCTACGTTTCATCTACCCAGCTGCAGAGCAGGTCAGCGGGGGCGCCAGGGCGTCGCGCTTCTAAGTGTGAGCTGGGGCGGTGCTCCGGCCTCGCTCCTGGAAGGAAGCCAGGAGCTTGGGACCCGCCAAGGTGGAAAGGGGAGGAGATCGATCATTCGAGCCTCCACTTGCAGAGCCTGTGGAATCGAGGTGCGGGAGATCGGCTGGGAATGCCTGGAGCGCGAGCCAGAGCCGGGTGGGAGGTGCGAGGGGCGGTGCGCGGGCGAGGGCCGCGCATGCGGGGACGGGGTCACGCGCGCGGCCGCGAAGAGCGGGCGCCGGGCGATCGCGTGGCCCGGGCGCTGGCGGGGCTGGGGTGCGTCGCGGTGAGAGCCGCGCGTGTTCGTATGGCGCGGCCGCCCCGGAGGCTGCGCCCACCCGGAGAAGGTCGCCGATGCGGGGCTTCTGTAGAAGGCTCTGGCCAGCATTGACTCTTATTTAAAAACGGTAATGGCATCTTAAAAAGTCTCCAGTTACCTTCCAGGTCAGCGAGTCGTGTTAAGGGAGGGGACACGAAGGATGGTGCAGGGGCGGCTTCCCGCGCGGCTCTCCGCCTCGCGCGCTGCTGCGTTCCCCGGGAATGCCCCAAGCGCCTTTGTAATCCTTAGCGTCTTATTTTGTAGGACGAAGAGATTGCCTGCAGATTAACATGAGCTGGCGTAGAATCTTCCTTTTCATTCGTTCAAGCCAAAGAAGCAAAAGTCGCCTTCTTTCCCTGTAGCCTGTGTTGCATCGCTACTTGGATTGCGCTCCTTACCCTGACCCTGTGCGCACGATGCCAGGAGGGAGGTCTCCCGACAATAAAAGACCCCGTAGAAATGTATCAACCCGCAAAACTGAAAACAATGCCTCTATTATTTCATTTTTTAACAGTGCACCACCCACTAGACTTGCCTGCCCTGTTTGTAGTAAAATGGTGCCCAGATACGAGCTAAACCAGCACCTTGATGAGATGTGTGCTGACGTTGATGACGTTCAGGTTGGCCCAGTGCAGGTTGGTTTGATGAATTCAGGCTCATCCACAGAAGAGGTAACCAGTGTTACCTTAGAAGATGTACCTCCAGAGACGTTATCACCACCAAAGACAAGTTTAACCCCTGGCCAAAGTGGTTTGGTGGAAGTGGGTATAAAACAAACCAGTCCCTACTTTAAAAGTAATGATGCCATAGTATGCAAAAATCAAGAAGAGTTGAAAAATCGTAATGTGAAAATCATTTCTTTGGGAAGCCTGTCATCTAAACTGTCGAGAAAGTACATGAAGGCTAAAAAGTCTCTCGGTAAGAATGAGGAATTTGCCAGTCATTGTCCACAGAGTTCTATGCCGGCAGCTCTTGGGGGCCTGGCTAATAACAGTTCAGAAATTGAGAAGGATGAGAATTTGAATAGTTCTCAAAAGGAAAATATTTTTACATGTGATTCAGTAGAGGAAAGGAATACTCCTGAACATGTGGTTAATAGTGATAAAGTAATAAAGGCTGAAAGCCGAAAGGCTACCCAGGAATGTGGGAAGTTAGCCTTTAACCCTGGCTTGTCAGACAAAGCTCTCATAGGATTTTCACCAGATTTAACGCTTGGAAAGAATTTCAAGTCCACTTCAGAAGATGGGCTTGTAAAGCAAGAGAGTATCAAAGGAGTAGGTGATCAAGGGGTTGAAAAGCGTGAGGTGTGCAGTTGTGGAGAAGTGGAAATCACCGTTGCTTCAGATGTTAAAGCACTGTTGTCAAGTTCAGAGGCAAAATCGCCTATTTCTACAAGTGATGGTTCTAAAGGGAGTGACATGCAGGTACTTCAGGAGGATGAAGGAGACTTAAAGAATGAAATGGTTTGCAACATTCCTCTGGAGCTGGGGTCACGCTGTGATGTTCCTGGTAACACAGCTGGAACCCTCTCAAGCCATCCTTACTATCTTCGGAATTTCCTCATGGTCCTGAAAGCTGTATTGGAGAACGAAGATGACAGGCTGCTCTTTAATGACGGGGATAAGGAAATTATCAACAAATTTTACCAGTTATCAGGTACCTTAGCCTGTTTGCTTTTGTATGGTTTCCCTGTTGCTGTCCTGATTTGGGTGTGATATAATGGGTGGTGATTCAGTGGCCACAAGGAGTCACTGTGGTTTCGTGAATTCTGTGTGGGAGTATTAATGGGGATCAAGAGCCTCCTAAGATGTGGTTTGTATCAAGAAAGATCTGTGTGTAAAAGAGAATTTTGTACCTATTGATGTCTACCCCTGTAAGCAGTATGTTAATTACAGAGGAATCAGCCATTTTTCCTTGAAATTTGATGGCTGTAAAGCAATCTGGATAAAAAAATACAGCATGACTTGAAAAAACTGTACTGTGCATCTTGAGCAGGTAACCAGGCTTCTTGTCAGGTTGTTTTGTTCTCATACTCAATTTTCTCAA
Organism: Cuniculus paca; assembly: GCA_004365215.1. Taxonomy (NCBI): domain Eukaryota; kingdom Metazoa; phylum Chordata; class Mammalia; order Rodentia; family Cuniculidae; genus Cuniculus; species Cuniculus paca. The sequence goes on along the minus strand of RJWT010025626.1, from coordinate 3,233 downwards.
AAATGTAAGGAAAACACAGGAAAAACAAGCCAATTTGGGGCGTATTTTCTTACCCTTACCATTTAGCTTCATGGGTTCTGGTTGTTAAAAGTCAAGTTGTGAAGGAAATGGAAACTTTGTAGTTTGTATGGGTGCATCTGAAAGTATTGGTCTGTACCTCAATGCCTTAGCAGCCAGTGTGGCTCCAGGTGGCAGTGAAGGTTGGGAGCAAAAGCCACCCTTACGTGGCTGCACTGCTGATCCAAAGCACCACGAGAGCTGTGTGGAACGGGGTCCCTTTAAGGACAGGACGCACTTACTGGGTGGCCATACTATTTACTTGGTGACCATGTCTGACTTCTCAGTAGATGAAAAAGAATCCTAAACTTTACTACTAGTATTTGTTTTCAATCCACGCAGTAGAATCACTGTGATACTCCCTGTAGTATTTTTTGACCAGTGGACTTCAGGATACAGGAGTGTAAAGTGTCCGCACAGCTTATCTTTTTCTGGTCTCAGTAGAATATGGATGTAATCAGATCACATTGGCTCCTTACCTCGAGGGGTTGCAGTTCTTTGGTTGGGTGCTGATTGCATTCATGGGATTGGATAGTTGGTGGCTCTGTGCTTCCATATTATTGAAAAATAGGAACAATTTCCCTAGTGCAAGTTCAACGTATTCTTATATATGGCTCTCTATGGAGACTTATATGCAGTGTGTTTTAATGTGAAAATAACTACTACTAATTGATTATACCATTACACCATTTTAGAGTTGGCAGGAATTTAAAGACACTTCATGTAATTAAAGAAACGGACAAAACAGATTCAGAAGTTCAGTATAGATCACTGAGTTAGAAATGATTGTCCTACTAAAGATATGTATTTTTTTCAGATTATTTTCAACCCAAGTAGAATAATATACATCGAACTAAAAGGGAAAAAAATAACTAAAATTCTAAGTAGAGCTTCTCTGAGGGAAAAGAAATGTTGGCTAGATAATGAAGGGACTTGATTTTAGTTTTAAAATGACCAGTAATTGTGACCCAAGTGGAACTTTTTAAATGGATTTTACCATAAACTGACATCATTTTGCATAAAGGAAAAAAAAGGTATTGCTAATAATGGCTTTACTTACCTCAGGTTTGAAAAGTAAATAGAATCTACGTGTTGTTTTTTTAGAAAAAGGTTATATTTTGCACCATTTTTATTAATTTTATTGCAGCTAGTGGTCAGAAGTTATATGTAAGGCTCTTTCACCGTAAGTTAACCTGGATTAAAATGAACAAGTTAGAATATGAAGAGATTGCTGCAGACTTAACACCTGTGATTGAAGAATTACAGCATGCAGGCTTTCTACAGACAGGTATGATTGGTAGGAAGAACTGTGAAATGGAAACGTGACCTGAAGATCTCAGTTTCTGTAAGTAACGGTAACATCAGCTAGCGGCATCTCCTGGCTGGTGCCTGAAAAATAGTAATTGTTTGTTTTTTTAAACAGAGTTTTTAATATAGGGTAATCAATTATTCATGTGATGCTCCCATAGTTTGGGTTAAAATCAATATGATGGTGAAGAGTTGTCTTTGCTTTCTTGCCTGGCCCAGGTTTTCAACCATAAAGTCACCTATTACACCACAGAAAAAATGCATTTCTCTTTAGTTTTTCCAGTAAGAACTTGATTCACCTTATTCAGATTCCTGTCTTTGTGGAAGAATAAAACTGCCTTATTTGCAATCGGTATTGCCTCTAAAATCTTCATCTACCCCCATATGCACACACATACAGCTTTCATACACTGTTTGCCTAGAGAATTGTTTCATTGGTTTAAACTCGCGAACACTAAAGGAGACATTGTCTTATTAGAGCAGTAAGTACCTATCTGTACCATACTGTATGGAAAATTAGGTATGAGGAGAATGAAAGATGAGAGCTTTGGGTTCCGGTTGCTGGTACTTTAGATAAAGTCAGCAAATGAGGCCAGGTGGTTTCTTGGGAGTAGAGTTTGTAGTTGGGAACAGTAGGTAAAGAGGAACTTAGGTGATTGTTAGGCTGGGGCTGGGAAGGGTGAGATGGGAACTGCTGGGTGGCGATTCCTCCAGCCCAGCAGAGGAGATGGGCGTGTGTAATTGTTACTATACTCAGAAGTAACTCCTCGAAGATAAGCACATTGTTCACTGTGGTGTGTGCAGAGACTTAGAACTATGGGCGCACCGTGCATAACCAGTAACCATGGGTTGCTTGGAAGAAAGCACTGCCCCAAACTGAGAGTGCCTCCTCAGCCAAATGCCTGGGGCCTAGCATGATGTCTGGGGCACACAATGGCAGAACATACTCCTGGCTGCAGCGTGAGTGAGCAGGGAGAGGGCTTGGGGAGAAGAGAACTGATGGTCAGTTCACTGTGACCTGGTTTGACTAGGTCCTGTTGAAGATTTTGTAATGAGAAAGACAGGGAGAGTATATTCCAGTAAGCTTTTAAGCAGGATGCCCAAACCCTAATGGCTATTCCTGTCTTCTTTGTCGTAGTCACATTGTCTTTTACTTTTTAGTGAGAAATTCTGTTATTCTTGCCAAACTAGTTTTTAGTTTCAGCAAATTCATTAAACGCTCTACAGTAAAGTTTCATTGTATTTTCATCTAGCTAAACTTACTCTTTCTTCCAGCAAAGCTAGAAAAGTTAAATTATTTATTTATTTATTTATATTATTTTTATTTTTTAATTTTAAGAGAATAGAACAAAACAAAACAAAGCAAAACAGAATAGAGTCAAACATAATAGAGCATTTCAGAACAGAACACAGCAAACTCTTCAGGTTTTCAAAACATAACAACAGGAGATTAGCAATGGTTACCCTAGTGTCTCTTGCTTTCTTCAGAATGGTTGTTCATACATTTACAGACAATAAACTCAAACAAAACAAAGTAATATAAAACCAGATACAACAAAAGAGCATTACAGGCCTTCAAGTCGGACAACAAGAAACCAGCAATGGCTACCGTAATGTCCCATTTTTCAAAAGAACTGTTCCTATCTTCTCACATATTGCAATCAAATATTAGGAAAGGGACTTAAACCAATCAAATCAAAGAATAAAAGCACCATTGGACTTCAGAACCTTTTCTTCATATTTATCGGGAATTTTGTATCTTACTGAGTCTTTCAGTTTCTTACACTAGGGAGAGGATGTGGTGTTTACACATGTGAGGTTGGTTTATTTCACTTATGAGTATGGTCTCAAGTTGCATCCATTTACCT
>RJWT010025625.1:0-16081 GCA_004365215.1 Cuniculus paca | reverse complement strand
GCCATTTTGAATTTACTACTGTCTTGTTTTGAAGTCCTCTATTGGATCTATAGTTTTGTTTTTACTGTTTCTATTGTATTCTGTTCTGTTTGATTTTTACTATGTCCAAAAGTATCTGCAGCTATTTTGAAGACAACAAAAGGCATTATGGTAACTACTGTTGATTTTGTAATGTGGTGAAATCCTGTATCACTTACTCTGGTTTGTTCTGATTGATTTTATTCTGTTTTATTTTCCTTGGTTTTATCCTCTTTAAAATTAAAAAACAAAAAAGAAAAAAGGTTGAAGCAAGAAACAGACCCATTTAATTTAGTTTACAGCCTGTAAGACAAGCAGCTCCTTGATGATGGTGTGTCAAACTATTCAGTAATTCACCAGCCATTCTCCTGATATTTTCTCTCATTATCTCTACTTTATTTTTTTTAAAATTTTTTTTTATTATCTCTACTTTAGAAGCTGAAAAATTAAATGGTTCTCTACTTCTCTTACAATGAGGCGACCACATGGCATTGTGCTGGCCAAGAAGTCTCATGGAGACTAGAGGTAGACCTGTTTTGTGAATGATAAGAATGGTATCTGGAACTGCTAATCACTCCTTTTCTTTGTCTTTTCTGCTTTGCATTTCCTTTTCTGATGCACTAAGAGTGGGAAAAAATTGACTACCTGGAGAGAATCAAGGTTGTAGAGACAGCGAATGGATGTGATGCCAGTGACAATCATTGTCTACTACAAAACACAGCAACAGCTATTCATCCTAAGAGACTAAGGGGCACCATGAGTAATCTTAAGAAAGGCAGGAATTGGATCTTGTTTGCTTTTTGTGGCTTGGAGTCATCACTTGGATTTAAAAATTTTTTTTTATTTTTTATTTTGAAAAGAATACAACCAAACAAAACAAAACAGAGTAAAGTCAATCAAAACAAAGCAATGAACATGGAACATGACTTTGAAACAGTGTAAAAAAAAAAGAAAAACAAAAAAACAAAAAAACAAAAAACAAAGCAATCTACTGTTTTAGTTTGTTGTATTTTGTTTGATTTTACTTATCCCTGATGGTATGGGCAGGTATACTGCAGATAAAAATTTTTTTTAAAAAATATTTTAAGTGATTCTCAAAACCATAAAAATTGTAGGTAAATTTATGGGGTATGGTGTGATGTTCTGATGCAAGTATGCACTGTATGGTGTTTAAATAACATTAAGCACATCTATTCTTTCAAACATTCATCATTTTTATGGTGAAAATATTAACAATCCTTTCTTTTAGCCTTTTGAAAAAAATGTATCTATTGTTATCTGTACTCATCCTGTAGTGTAGCAAAGCACGCTACAACTTCTTGCTCCTATCCAACTGCAACTTGGTGCCTCTGGACCACCCCCTCCCCAACCCTTTTCCTCTTCCAGCCTCTGGTACCTACCATTTTCCTCTCAGCTTCTATAAGATGAGAATGTTTAGAGTCTGCCTATGAGTAAGGTCATGCAGTGCTTCATATAATGACCTCCAATTCCATCCATGTGGTACGAAGGACAGGATTTCACTCTTTCATGCCTGAAAAGCATTCCACTGCATGTATGAGTAACATTTTCTTTACTCACTCATCATTTGATGGACCGTTTCCTGAGAACAATTTGGCGAGGACACACATGTTAAGAATGATTCTTTTGACCTAGAAACATACATGTCTCAATTCTTTCGTGCCCTCTTTAATTTCTTTCATCAGTGTGTCATTATAGAGAGCCTTCACCCTTTGGTTAAATTTACTTCTGAATTGATATATTTATTCCTATAGCTACTCTAAGTGGAAACTTTTTCCTGTCTTGATTTGGGTATGATACTGGTCCGTGTAATAGTAATCTGTAACCCTTATGCAGATCACAAGGGAAAGTGACTAACAGAGCTGCGGGGACTGAAATGATGAGCCGGACACCAGCAGCAGTTTCCTCAGACATGCTTTTAATGTGAGAAAAAATAAGCCTTTGTGTATTTACATCTTATTACCTGGGTTTTTTGTTATTTGTAGTAAAACAAAATTCTAGCTCATTCTGTGATGATACTGGATTTTGGAAGATAGCCCAGTGTTTAAAAACAAGGCTTGAAAATTTGTTATGAATGGAGCATATTGACTCTTTTTCTGTGAGTCACTTAAAAACAAATGCTTATTTGCCTGTAATGTTTCAATTCCATGCCACCCAAATTAAGGAAATAGTTTTATAAGACACTTGTAAGTCATTAAAGATAACATGAGGACATTCGAGAATAAATTGTACATATGTGCAACTTTTAAATTTTGGATACTCTCACTGGATTGATAAATACATTACACAAGTTTTCTCTGCACTGCCAGCAGAAAAATCTAGTAATGATTTTTCTTCCAATTTAATTTATAGGTACACTACAGATAAGAGATAAAAGCTTCCAAGATTTAATTTTATACAATAATGAAAAGCAGTCAAATATACCTTTCTCAAAATTTTCAGGGTTTGTTTTTTGGCAAGCAATTTAAGAGATGATAAAAGAAGTGGTATGATTTGCTTCAGATACAACTTTTGGCTTTCTTTTTTTTCTTTAAACATGCAGATTTGCCTTTGCGATACAATAAGAATCTACCTAGAAAACATAGCAAGACCTCAAAATTGATTATATATGCTCTATTATGTACTAAGCCCTTGACGTATACGTCCTTCCACTTTTCATCAGAAATATATAAAGTAGTCACCATGCTCCCCACTCATAGCTGAGGAAAGTGGGGCTTACCTAGTGTGAATAATTTACCCAAGGTTAGTTACAAGCACCAAGTGGCAGAATGGAAGTCGTAGTCTGGACCTTTGCCACTTTAAAAACTTTGAGTCGTCTTCCTTTTCATTGAATTGCAATTGTCATGAGCCTTCATTTTCTAGTCATTTAAATATTAGTAAATTCTAAACTAAGTAAAATAGTGCACCTTTTTATGTTTTAAAAAGCCATCATAGCCAAGCTGTACTTACAGATGCCAGGTACCTTGTCAGCAGTTTACCTGCATTTGTCACGTTCAAAGCCACAGCACTCCACGAGGTAGGCACCTCCTCCACCTTATACAAGGAGCGTGACACCACAACAAGGCAAGCAATACACGTCCCATGGTAAACTGCTGAGCTGAAATGTGTTCAGGGCTTCCCTGAGTATCTGTAAATCACACAACACTGGGTAGCATGCGTCACTGCTGAAGGCAGCAATGGAGGAAGAATCCTGCCACTCACTATGGAGCTTCCTGGCCTGGGTCCCTCTCATCACAAGCCAGGGATGAGGGTTCATGCTGAGAAAATGTCAGTTGGGTGGAAAAACACCACCTAACAATGCAGAAGGAATAAACTTTGGCATTTCGGCAAGCATGCTTGTTTAGCAGTATGATGTGTAGGAAGGTTAAAGCATGTAGACATCCTGCACGTATGACTATAAATTCCTGTGGGAATACAGTAGTTTTCTGCTACAGAACTGGCTTTGTGATGAATTAATGCAGAGTCCCTATTCTGTGGCATTGGAAATAGCAATATACCAAGCATCTCTAGCACAAAATGTTAGGTATGGGTTAATCTCCTGCAAAGGAATATTTTTTCTTTTTGAGGAAAATTACTGGTGGGGTAAGAAAAGCAATTTAAAAACATTTCATTTAAAGCTTCCTTGAGGGAAGCAGTGAGATTTCAAATTTTAAAATTAACAACAACAAAAAACACAAAGGTCACATACTGCCCCTCACTAGCAGCATGGGGAGAGGACCCACTGATTAGTAGATCATTAACCAGAATACTCCCTGTGGTGTGGGTCATGCAAACAATCCCAGCTATGCCCATTTAATTCTCTGTGCGGTCTCACAGAGACTGACAATACTGTCCCTGGAATTTCTGGGTGACATTGGTATGTCATGCTTAGTTCTCCCAGAGTACCTTCATGCTGCCATAAAGTACCACCGGGAAGGGTTTTTCACCAGACCGAGAAGGCAAATCTCACAGGTGAACGGATTCCATGTGAGGCTGTTTCAACTGGAAAGTGGGAGAGAGAAATCGGAAGCCTCACAGGGCTGAGTCCTCTCCTTTGCTAGTGATTTACCTGACCAATGGCAAGCAGCAGCCTGTCGAGTTCATGAGTGTCTTCTGATTCATATATGACTGAATATTCATATATGATTGAATATGACTCATATATTCAAATCTCAACTCTCCTAAAACTAAGCAAATACACAGACAGCCGTCTTGAAACTTCGGTGCCCTGTAACTACCTATCCTTTTCCTTCCTGGATTCTAGTAACTCCAGCTCCATCTCATAACTTCCTATGCACCTACAACCTATTGCGATTTGACCTCAGAGCTGGCCATTCTACTGCAAAGGCATTTCCTGCATTACCAGCAACTTCCTGGTTGCCAAGCCACTGCCAGCCACGTCAGGTTTTTGTATTACTTTATGCTTAGCTTCCTATGAAAGTGCAGAGCTGGCTCTTCTTCCTGACACTTCTCATTTGCATGATCCTTGCCTCTGGGAAGGCCTCAGTCTTTCTTGACCATGTAACCTCCTATCCCTTTTTCCTTTTATTGGTTGTTTGAATTCAATTCTCAGTCTTATTTTTACTTAATATAAATTCTCTGCTGGGTACCATCCAATCTCACATTATATCAATTATTTCCAGATTCGCACACTAATTTAGCACACTGTGATTAGATTTTTAAGTGCCCCTTATGTCTTCAACATGGTTAATTTGAAAACATTCACAAAGTCAGAATTTTTAAATGAGCTAAATAATCTTTTCTTCGAAATCCTTTCTGTTTCCTACAGTCTTAATGTGTTTGCTGATACCAGCAGTTCCCCAACATCACAAAAGTCAACCTAGCTTCTCCCTTCCCTCATGCCACTGGTTCAACCACCACATTGGCTGCCTCCAAACTTGTGGTTGCATTAGGTTACATAGCCAACATTTCTTTTGTTGTTGTTTTTTTTTTTTTTTTTTTTGCGGCACTGGGGATTGAACTCATGACCTTGCGCTTGTCAGGCAGGCGCTTAGGCCACTGAGCTAGATCCCCAGCCCTCACAGCCAACATTTCACACAATTTTTTGAAGAGCAGAACTCCCAACCAAGGTACACATTGCTATCATATTTCAATCAGTCACACCACTCTTTGACTTCATATTTCCCCAATGGTGCCCACTGGTCTAACTTTGCAATCACACTCCTTTGCAAAAATTAAAGTTCTCACCATCTGATCTCTGCCTCTATCCAGCCTTGAATCAACAGATTTTTAGGTTGCACTGACTGTGCACCAAGCATCGCAGCATCTCATTCCTACTGTGTCCTCAAAAACATCATTCATCAAACCACACTGCACCACTGGCAGTTTTCCTAATGGAGCAGGGCTAGTAGGTAGGTCTTGCTTCATGAGTCAGAGGAGGACATCGCACTCTGCAAGGTTTAACTCACATCATCTCCTGTGTTGGGTCTTTGCTACCTTTCCCACAAACCCCAGCCTAGCCTCAAAGCATGATACGCTTTTCCTTTGATTCCTTAGTGCACTGCTCTGTAATTTTTTAAAATGCCCACTCGTACTGGACTAGGTCTCAATCATTAAAAGAGTGCTGTACCTTTGCAATTATTACAGTGAAATTATTTTACATCTGTTATGATTATTATAAATAATATTGGAAAGTAGCTGTATACTACCAATATATCATGTGAACTACAGAGGAGTTTCAGTAAATTTCCCGAAGTACCACAGACGCAACGGCTGAACTGGTACTCGTCCCAGGTCTAAAGGACCCCAAGGTTCATGGCAGGTTGAATACTTATAATCTTAAATTCATGGGGCTGGAAATGTGCTTCAGATTTTGGAATATTTGAATATATGTATTGATATATCTTGGCAATGGTACCTAAGTAAACACAAATTCATTTCTATTTCACATACACCCTATACACACAGCGTGCGGGTAACTCTATGCCATATTTTTTCATGAAATGAACTTCCTTGGTGTGGAATTTTCCACTGGGGGCATCATATTGACATTCAAAAAGTTTCAGATTTTGGTCTTTGGATTTTCAGATTTGGGATGCTTGACCTGTACTCTCTTTGAATTAGGGAAGCCCTCTGCTTTGCGTCCCTGGAACAGAGTGTCAAGAAGGGTGAGGCAGGAGTGCTCTGCAAACATCTGAGGAATAACTGCATGTATGAGAACAAAACACAACCTCCACAAGCAGAGACAACGAACGAACTACTGCATTGTACAATGCAACTCTTCTTAGTGATGACATTGATTTTCGTGAAAACCTAAAAACAGAAGTGTCCTTGTGTGTTGCTAACTTTCCTCTTCTTGCTAAGACAAAATACCTGACGCCCCAAATTAAGGATGGAAAGGTTTATTTAGCTCACAGTTTGTGAAGGTTTCAGTCCATAATCTGCTGGGTGCAAGGCACGGTGGCATGGCAGAGGGCAACAGATCATGGGGCCGGAAGACAGCAAAAACACTAAGAGTTAAAAAAGGAGGAACACAAGAGCAGACTCTTTCTCTCCCTTATACTCTGTGTAGGCTACACACCCTAGGGTGTACATAGTGCTCACACCCATAATTCCAGCACTAGACAATGAATCAATCCAAAACTCTAGAATTCTGCCCCCTTGACTGTATGAGGCTTTGGGGGGATGTCCAGACACAAACCATAACACCTTAGTTTGCTAATGAGAAGACAGAAGCTCAAAAACGTAACTGCTTTCACATGCTGTGGTATCTGTGTTTAGTGTTTCCCACCTCCTCTTGTCTGTAGGTCCCATGCTTAGCCATGGAAAGAATTTGCCTTACTTTTCCTACTGCTGACTGTAACTCTGCCAACAGGAGAGACCCAGCCATCACCAGGACTGTGAGAGCTTCCAATGAACATTCACCTTTGGTAAATGGATAAATCAAAATAAAAGACTACATTTGAGCACAGAATTAAGAAAGAAAGCCAGCCAAAATTTACTTCAGCCTGTCTACAGCTTTCCAAGTGGCCAAAAACTCTTATGTAACTACAAACACTTATATCCAAGGAGCTAGGAGACCTAATGAGTACTGAATGGTTGGTACAACTTTGACTACTTCACAGTCAGAATGAGGACAGAAGGGAAAGATGAAGGCTTGGAAAAATGAAGAAATTGTTATAAGGTTAACATAGTGATCTAGTGACCTATGTCTTAGACCACTGGAACAATTACAGAAATTACTTATATCCAGGTACTGAGCCATGCAATTTACATGCCTTTCTTTATTGGATGCTTGCAGACCTTGTTCAAGGCAGCCTTTTTTCTACAAATAGAAAACTTGACTCAAAGATGCTATGTGACCTGTCTGAGGCCGCACATCTACAAAATAACAGATCTGGGTTACAAGCACAAGTATATATTATTTTAAAGTCATCTTTCCCCTACTATATTAATTCTGACATTTTATAGTCATGCTGATCATTTTTGTAGGATCATACAGGAGAAAATCTGATTTCATGTAATTTGGGTAACTGCTGCCTTTCCAGATGGGTCTAAGGTCAATCTTTTGTTCATGGGCACCTAAGACTGTGTACAAAATTCGCTGCAGTGTTTATCAAAGGTTAAGTTATTACTTGTTTACTATGCTCAAGGAGTCTGTGATTTCACAGATTTCAGGAAACCTGGTCTGTTTACCTTCTCATTCCTAGCATATCTTGGTAGAGGGTCCAAAAATCTTTGATGTATGAACTAGTGAGCTACTGATTTATAACTTAAAATGATACAGATTTAGATAGTAACATTTTTGTTAGGAAAATAATATAGAAAATATGATTACAACATAAACAATAAACAATATATTCTCAAGAGAATGTTGCTGTTATCCACCACTACTATGAAACTGTCCTATTTTAATTCATTATGGCCTATGGATTAGCAAGAAAAGATAGGTAGTAACATCGCATTTTACCAGTTTTGCAATCAGTCTTGAATCCACGATTGGGTAAATCTATTGCTAAACTTCACGTTAGAAGGAAGTTGTGTGTGTGTGTGTGTGTGTGTGTGTGTCTGTGTGTACAAATGTTCACAGTCACTTAAGGTGGCTAGAAGGATGCTTTATTTAAGGGCCATTGAAGGAAGAACATGGGCTTGATGAAGAAGTGAAAGTCAAAGACATCTTGTTCAAAGAGTAAAATCTAGATGAGAAATGGAGGAGAAAGCATCACAGCAAGGGAAATAAAGTGAACAGAGACAGATGAGGCAGGACATGTGTTTAGGGAGAAAATGTAGGTCGGCCTAAGGAATTAGGGAGTTTGCACAGTAGGTACTAGGTGTGATTAGTTAAAAGGCATTGATAATTATTTGAAAGACTTCTTCCTGTGGGCCGTGGGAGCTCATAAAACCTTTTGAGATGTGGAATGTTGCTTGACAGCATGTTTTAGGAATACATATTCAGCAGTGCTTTACAAAGTAGACTGTGAGTGTCAGGGCTCTGAAGAACGTTGGTGGTGGGCAGGGTGAAGATGGATGATGTCTTGCATAGCCACTACTTAAGGTAAGCTGCGTGCAGGAAGCAATAAAGGCACATCCAGACAACCAGGGAGATGGGAGGGGAAATGGGCTCAGAGTCTGCAAGAGAGAACAAGCAGTTGTGCATGATCTCTAACAGGTTACAGTGCACGAAAAGCCACTGGGGAATGGGTGGTGATATCCATGGGGAATGGGTGGTGATACCCATGAAAAAGAAATTCATGGGAAAAATGAGGCAAAGTTAGAGTAGAAAATTTTCATTTCCTGGGACACAACAAGCAAGTCATCTAGCCCATTCTAGTTAAGCCAAGCGCTCAAGAACCAATCTGTATACCTTCCTGTGTAATCAAAGCATAGGTTAAGCGCCTGATATTAGTGGTACAGAAGTAATGAAAATACATAGTCTCAAAATCCACAGTGGAAATACATTGTAATCTTTTTCTCACCACAACATAAATGCAAAGTACTACATTCCCCAACTTCCTGCCTAATAGATGTTTCTTAGTTCCTGGGTTTCTAAAACCACTGGGAAACATTTTCCATGACCTTAATTAGTATTGGAGCAAAGAAGGAGATGAAAAGGGCAGTAAAGGGCAAAAGAGGTCTGAAAGAGAAAGGCACTGGGCAAAAGGAGTCCTGACTGCCCAGCAGCCATCTCTGCTCCTGCCAGGCTGCTGGGAACTTTTACCAACTCTGCCCTGCTTTCAGAGAGTCTTTCTGAAGCCTGGACATTTGGAGTCTCCTCTTCCATCCTTCTGCCCTCAACAACAGTAGAAAATATGTTTATTTAAAATGTGGATCAGGAAAAACAGTGACATCCACAGTTTTTCCTTTTCGGCATTTTTGCTAGCTTCCCAAGCGTTACTCACTGTGTCGCTTCAAATGACTTCAGCTGGTGCCAGGACAGCCCAGAAACCAGTCCACTTCTGGAAACACTTAAGCAGCCAGGAGATTTAAGAAAGCACAGAAAGCACTCCCTTCTCAGCGCCGCACGGTCTTGGAAAGCAGGCAGGGCAGCAGCAGGCAGCAGCTAGGCACCTGGCTCCCCCAGGCCTCTCTGCTCACACGCTCAGGAGCAGGGGACAAGGCAGAGACAGCATGAAGGCTTCTTGCATGCCCTCCCTTTTCCAGTCATCATAGAACATAGAATACAGCCTCGCAAAGGCGACCTTGCTTAGTCCTTTCAAATGCTGAACATTCCCCAAATAGATTTGCCTAGGAAGGAAAGCACTTTAACAAGAGACCCCTGGAGCTGAGTGATGGATGTTCTTTCCTGTGTCTGCAGACCCTTGGTGAGGAGGGGGATCTTTGGCACAGGTGCTGCCTTTCCCTCCTGGGGTCAAGGAGGAAGGGAGAGGCCCGGGGAACCGAAGCTATTCCAGGGCCCATCACAGATCCACCATACCCCACCTTGGATCAGACAAGGTGAGATGGTGAAACAGACCTTGCTTGGTCCTCAGAAACGACCCTGCAAACACGTGCTGTCGCTTCTAAGGGGCAGGGAGCTAGAAGAAAGGAATGTGTCCTTCAAGTGTCATTTTCAATTTCTCTATCACGGATGTAATCTGACAGCATTCATGAAATCCCCAAAGACCTACAAAATATCAGATCAAAACTATGTATCTCTCATTGAATTTCTTTTATGAATGAGATAGGAATGGGGAGTTAATACCTGAATTTCTGGCTGATAACATGTGACAGTGTTCATAGTCAGATCGTAACTTCTTCAAAGAAAAAGACTCAGAAGGAGTAAAGGAAATAAAAAAAATTTCCTACATTTTGTACATTTTATTTTTCTTAGTTTTTTTTATTTTTTATTTTTTTATTCTTTTGTTGGCTACTAAGAAAGGAAAGTTACCTAGCAGGTGGCCGATCAAAGAAAGAAGGGAGGCAGGACCAACCCCAGATGCCATTCAGTTCTGTCCCTGACCAAATTATTGGCTTACTGTCATGACACTGAAATTATAATTACCTAGTTTGTACTCAAAACAGACCTTCCACTTGTTCTCATTTTAAAGCAAAAGTAAAGTTTAAGATGTTTTCATACATAAACATTTTCTGGAAACAGTGCATTTTACTTAACTCCCTCAAAATAAGCCAATTCAGAAATGTTAGTTTGTTTTATTCATCTAAAGTTATGTTTCCCCACCCCCATTCCTGACAGTAGTTCATATCTCTCTGCTTTCCCAAAGGCATTTCACGAGGTATCCTGGATTATTTCTAGCCAGTGTTAATCAATACATCTGCAAGTTTCTTCAAGTCAAGGGAACTCTTATTTCTAGCCAATGTTAATCAATATATCTGCAAGTTTCTTCACAGTGTCCCCAGAGATAATCAGATTCCCAAAACTGTCTCCGCAGGAGAGGTGAGGTTAGCACAGGCAGCCAGAACCCCAAGCCAAAGCAACAGGACATGGAGCAGGGATTGCTGTGGACCTGCGCGAGGGTCCAAGAGGTGGCTGCTGGGTTTGAGTCTGGGAAGATTCCCAGGGAGGTGTGGCCCCTCCTTTCAAGATATCAGCCCCACTTGCTCAGTTCCCTGTCCGTCAAGATGATCGCTAGAGGACCTCCATGTCTTACACCTCACCTGCTCTGCCCATTCACAGACAGCAGCACACACATCAATGTGAGCCCTGAGAAATAAGTGCAGATGCCCAGGACACACCCAAGTGCCTCTTGCAGTTTTAAGATTCTGACCTCCTGCTTCATCTGAGCATACACAGACCTTACAGCATGAAAGAATACACGTATACTTCTAAGAGAACATGAAAATGTCATTTACCTACCTTTTCGGAAACTAAAGCACCGTTTGATTCTTCTGTACGTAGTTTTGGGGATGAAGGCAGTTGGAGCTAGGGTACCTGAGGGGCGTCCCCCAGAGTTCCGGTCTTCAGGCATCATTCAGGCTCTGAGTTCCGAACCCGATGCAGGTGCTTTACACCCCGCCTCTGGGCGGAGCCCTGCCATCTCTCCTCATTTTGGTTTATGTGTTACCTTTGAAGTGCTGATTCCTATAACTCCAAGATATTGATCAGCCAGGTCCTGGCTTATGGATAAATTACCAACGCTCCTCTTCTCCTTTCTGCCAGAAAACTTCTTTTTCTTTGGCCTAATTCAGGGAGATTTTACTGTACTGTTGTTTTAAGTTTCTGCAGACATTCCAAAATGTCACAGGCAGAGAATGGCAGCAAGCAAGCTACGCCACCCATTGAGACCGCAGGACCTGTTTGGTTTGTTTTGCTTTATTAAGAACTATCTCCTCTGCTGGGCCGAGATTCCTCTGGAAAGGTCAGCTGACAGCCCTGTGCTCTGGGAAAAGGCGCAACCACAGGAAGGTGGGTTAGGAACACTCAGGAGAGTCCTTGCTGGCTCCTTTCATCTGAGCAAAAGGGGAGGAGAATCAGGGCACCTTGTCCAGAAAGCATTTCGGTGTGGGAGGGAGTCCTCGCCAAGCCTCCTCTGCCCCTCTCACAGTGCCTGCATCCTTTGATGCTTCCGTCCTGTCTTCCAGCTCCGGGAGTCGCGTCAGAGCAGAGCTGTGGAGGGCCCATTGGGGAGGCGCCTGGCTCGCGGTGCAGAGACTCTCGCCCCTCCTCTGCTAGCTCCCTGCTCAATGAGACAGGGCGGGAGCTGGCGAGGCTGCAGCTGCCTCGTCACAGCTGTGGCTGCAGCTGCCTTGGTGCCCACTGGTCACATGCAGCAGGGGCAGTCAAACACGCGGGGCAGTACCCGCCGCAGGGGAGCCTCTGCCTCTCCCGATTTTGCTCTGACCTCGGGCTGCTGCCTTGGGCAGCACCTTCACAGCGCTGGCACCAAAGACCGGCCCAGGGTCACCTTTTTGCCCCCTCATTCCTGCTCACTTATTCTCTTCCTGTCCAACACTTAACTTTTTCTCCAGATCTATGAGGTTGAACCCATTGGCAAGTGATAACTTAAATGTGCAGACCCTTAAAACACATGTGACACGTACATGTATGTGCATGTCTGTAAAATAAAAACATTCAACCCAGCAGCACAGAATCTGCACTTAGAACTGCAGGACAAGCCAGTGGCGGGTATGTGTATGCCGAACACACATGTTTCTCCGTACCCCAGCTCTCAGGCCCCCACCCCTTCAGTCTCCTTCTCCAAACAATTTACTCTTCGGGTTAATCATTCATCCACTGGGCTGCTCCATCTGCAGATCTAGAATGCTAGTGCTTTAACCCCAGCTGACCCCCAAGCAGCCCTTAGTTGGAGTCCCTGACACTGAGAAGGCAGCCCATGAACAGCAGCCCTGATGGGTCAGAGGGTGCCAGGGAAAGATTCACCACCACTCACTCCACCCTGCAGGTCCCACACAGCTTCCACAAGGCGAAGGCCCCCAGCGTGTACAATGGCACCCCCAAGAGAGACGCAGGGCTCACCGGAAGCCACCCAGGCCGACTGGTGCGTGGAGCTTGCACAGAATTTGGGTAATCACAGGGTTTTGGAGCAAGGAAGTTAAAACAACTTTATCCAGTTTTCTAATTTTACAAGTAACGAAACCAACAGTGAGGGAAGCAAAAGCAGGCAGCATCACACAGCTGGTCTGGGTCTGAGCAAGCAGTAAACCTCTGCTTGTCCATTGCTGATGACGCACACGGATTATTCACAGCGAGGGTTTTACTGTCTTGCTGGCTCTTGGACTCAATTCTTTTGTGTAGGAGGCATAAATATATAAGAGGAACTAACTTTGTGAGTAGCTAAGTAAGGCTAAGCACTCAAATCTAATGGAAAATTAGTGGGTTCTCACAGTCCATTGATCCTAGGCTACAAACTTCCACGAACACTGCCCCAAAAGCAACTGAGAAGAAACCCAGCGCTAAACACAAAACAGAGAGAGAGAGAGAGAGAGAGAGAGAGAGAGAGAGAGAGAGACAGAGACAGAGAGACAGAGAGAGACAGAGAGACAGAGAGACAGAGAGAGAGACAGGGAGAGAGAGAGAGAGAGAGAGAGAGAGACAGGGAGAGACAGGGAGAGACAGAAAGAGAGAGAAAACTAAATTTTCCCAAAAGTAAGTAAAATGTTTTGACATTCTCATTTTTGGGTTTACTTGTTAAGTAAACACTCTCAGTATTGTTAACAGTATTGTTAACAGGGAAATAACTGTTATGGGTGTTTTTAAGCAGGGAGCAGAAAGTTAAGCTATTTAGATTCAATATTGAATTTTGACAGCAGCCTAACAAGTTAAAAGGGGACGCCTACTTTTCACATTTCCATTGGTTGCCTTCCACCATCTGAAAGTTCTTTATAACACTGTTTTATTTGATGAAAAGACCTAGAACTCGCTCGGGATTTAGCTCAGTGGCCTAAGTGCTTGCCTGGCAAGCACGAGGTCGTGAGTTCGATTCCTAGTACCAAAATAAATAAAGACCTAGAACTCTACAGTTCAGGATTTTATAATTTCCTCCATACAGTTTTAAATTTCTAGACAAGCACTTTAGGTTTAATCAAATGTCCATTACTGTAATGCCAAAGAGGGAATATTTTACATGTATATCTAAGCTAAACCAAGACAAATTTGAGTGTGTCACAAAGAACTTTAATTTTTAAGAACAAAAATTATGAATAATTGCCAGTTATATAATAGATGTATTTGAAATGTATCCAGATAGTACAGTTTTTGAATCAGGGTGATAACATCACTTTCTCTTACAAATGTCGTTATAGATTCGGTAGGTGAAAAGCAAGGCATCTTTATTTGGGATTAAAAAGGCCTAGGCTTTGTAACTAAAACAGAAAAGGAAACGTGTTCTCTTATGAAAGGCAATTATGTCAATTCAGATACTTTTAATAGTTTTATTGAGATGTAATTCATATACCAGAGAACCTGCTGATTTAAAATACATGGTTTTCATTAAAATAAATGGTTTTCATTGTATGTACAGATGTGTACAATCGCCACCAGAGTTAATTCTAGAGCATTTTCATTTAAAAAAAAAAAACCCTCATACATTTTGACTACGGCTCCATCCCACCAGAGCCCTCTACTATAGCCCTAAACAGCCACTCGTCTATTTTCTGTTTTATGGTTAAATATCACTGTTCTATACTTTTCTATGAAGGGAATCATGTAACGTGTGGCCTTTTCCACTTAGAATGGTGTTTTCTAGACCCCATGGTGCTGTAGCACGTATTAGTGCTTCATTCCTTTGCATGGTAAATATTAATCCACCCTACAGATCTACGGTCATGTGTCACGTGACAGTGGAGACCTATTTGGAGAAACATGTTTTTAGGTGGACAGCATGGAGCATACTTAAACTAAGATGACGATGATGTCACCAGGTAACGCAATATTAAGGGACCACCATCATCCGTGTGGCCTGTTGTTGACCCAAGCATTGTTTGCACTACCCTCTTTTTATCCATTCTGTTTATGCATTTGTTCATGGATGGACATTTGGACTGTTTCCAGCTTTTGTAACTTTTTTGATGCTGTCAATTCAGATATTTCTGAAAGACTAAAAAAGCCTACATCAATTCTAGTATCAAACTTTCAAACACTTTTGTTTTTCATAGACTGAAAACTATGCTGTCAACCAGGGGTAGATTTGTAATTGTGAAATCTACTACCATGGTTAAGACAAAGGTCACACTATTTTGCTATGAAGGAGGAGGACGCATGGTTTTTCCTCCAGGTTTTGTCACTTACAATATGACACTTGCATTCTTCCTTAGGATTTAACGATCTAATCACAAAGTGAAAGAACTAAAATAACGACTTCAAAATATTCTGAAACAGTGGAAAGCTTATTTTCAGTGAAATCTTAAGTAGAAATTTAACATATAAAATAAAGTTTGTCTGCCACATAAATTTATTGTTTAAAACCCAAATTTATAACATTTCTTTAAAAGTCCACCAGTGAGAAGAGAATTAATAGTAATATGAGTGCTTGATATCAAAGATTCTGGGTGAAAGTTACAGTCTATTACAGTCAATATTCAGTTTGGCTTTGTATTCTACATTAACTTCAGAAAATTCTGATACTCAGAGGAATCATAAAGATTTTTAGCTAATTAAATGAGTACTTTAAAAACTAGCCTTTAGTCTCATAGCATCTTCTAATTAAACAAAGAGACCAGGAGAAGATTTATTGTTTAGAGCACTATTTCTATTTTAAAATATACTTGAGTTATGAATTTATGCAACACTCTGGAAGCACATGCCATGGGATAAAGTATATAAACTAATAAACTACTAGTGCAACTCTCCCAGGTTCATAGGTTGAAGGTTTATGTTTAGTTCTTGCCCAGTCTCACTGGGATTATTTATGAGAATTCTGAGCGGGTGGGACTACCTATGATTCTGAGGAAGCTCGCTGGATCTCATGTACTTTTCTGGAGGAAAGAACAGATGGAAGAGGAGGAAAGGAAAGAAATAGCACACTTGATGAAAACAATCCTTTAAACCAAAATATCTGCCTCGGCAGACATTAAGGCTCCTCCTGAACTCCTGAGCCCCAGGAATCTGAAGACATAGTTGAAAAAAAGGTTCTTTAGAATTTTTTTTTTTTGGTGGCACTGGGGATCAAACTCACAATCTCACAGTTGC
>RJWT010025624.1:0-16079 GCA_004365215.1 Cuniculus paca | reverse complement strand
GGGAGACAAACCAGGGAGCTGTACCCAGAAGGAGAGCCAGGGCTGCTGCTGCTTGCTGACAAGAGTGGGGACAGTGGCCCATTGCACAGAAGTGAATGCAGAGAGTGGCAAGTGGCATGGGTAGAATCAGTGATGGGGAAGCAGCAGAGCTCTTTCCCGCAGATGGATGCTGATGGTCAGAATGAGCAGAATAAAAGCAAAGCCATCAGCTCAGGGCCCAAAGATTGAGAGAGAGCTGGGTGTCTGAAGGGGGAGAGATGGAATGAAACAGTCTCCTCTGTTAGAAAAAGCGGCACAACTAGGAAATGCAGGGAGACTCCCTTCCAGGGCTATCTGTCCAGCAATTTGGCTCTAAATCTTTGCTCTGAAGGACACTCATTGCTAAAGACTTTTTCAATGATACTTTACCAACACGAAGACTTTCAACAATGCTCGTTGCTTATTTGATAAATATTCTTTGAATGACTTATAACAAATACACACTGAAAAAACACCAGAACAAATTAAAGTCCAAATTGCACCTAACTCAGAACCTATAAAACCATGTCTCTTATTCGATTATTGGTTTTTGCCTACTTTTTCTGCATGAAAGAGTAGTATATTATTGACTACCTAAGTTCTGAATATTAGTTATCAGTCATCAACATGGAGCTCACCAGTTTTAATGCGCACATGTTAAAGATTGCATTCCTGCACTATTGAGCAAGGGTAAAAGAGGGCCCCAAGGTAGGTCTTGTTCAAAATACTAAAAGTAGCATATATTCTCTTCTGAATGACAACAAAACAGTATGCTCATTAAATTGGTCACACTGTCAGCATAGCTCCAAACCAATGATCACCTTAAATTATTTACACACAGCTACTCATCCTGTATGCTTTCAGTGTGGGTTTTACTGGAAATTTCTCTGTCTCCTCCGATCAACCCCTTTTATCCTAGCTATACTCTGCGGAGGCTCCTCAGTGCTGAAGTAATCACAGGGCAGCAGCCATAATTCCAGCCCAATTTCTGAACAGACGAGCCCTGTATCCATCAGCTTGATATATTGTCTCCAAGATGCCGTGTTGCTCACCGGAGCTTCGCTCCAGTTTAATACGACCCTCACGGGGCAGACACTCCACAGACAACCTCCTGAATCAACACATCTTGTCCAGTAAACACTAATTCTATCTGGCGACTGGATAAAACAGCTACCTCCATCTATAACTTGAAGGGAGTTTTTAATAAAATTTCAAATTTAACCTTCTTTCAAAGGCAAAATTAATATAAAACATTAAACAAGAAATAAGTCACAGATGGAGCCATGCTAGATCGGTGGAAATTTTGGAATATGTGATTTCATTCAACTGTTCAGTGATACACACTGGAAGGCTTCATCTAAAAACATTCTCCAAACAGACAGAAAATGATTTACACCTGCCCCAAACTTTTGCTCCCCACAGATTTATAGAACTCTGTAGGGTGAGTTCTAAAGCAAAAAAAAGAGGCCTTTCCCCCATAAAGCAGGTGATTTCTACAGCCATAGGAA
Source organism: Cuniculus paca (assembly GCA_004365215.1). Taxonomy (NCBI): domain Eukaryota; kingdom Metazoa; phylum Chordata; class Mammalia; order Rodentia; family Cuniculidae; genus Cuniculus; species Cuniculus paca. The sequence goes on along the minus strand of RJWT010025624.1, from coordinate 14,553 downwards.
CTACAGGAAGAAGGCTTTCTGAGAAAAATCAGTTCTTTCTGAATACACCCCATCCACTCGTTACTCTTCGCAGTGTGGTTTTTTGCATGTATGCACGCGTGTTTCAAAATAATGGGGACTCAAATAATTCCAACACACACACACGTACACACACACACACACGGACGTAGCATAAAAAGGCAGGCGTGTTCTGGAAGTTAGACATCTCCAGTGATGCCCTGGTCCTGGTCCTCGCCTTTCAGGGTGCTGTGGCTTACAGGGATGCTGCTGTGGGCTCCATTTGATGGTCCATGCAGCCTATTGATGCTGTCAGCCTCCCTCCTGGGTCTTAGGCCTCAGCTCTTCCTGAGTTCGCTCCACACAAATGTGACCCTTGGTCCATATCTGCTTCGATTCTAACTCCACTCTAAGCTACCCCTCCCCGCAGAGAGAAGATTTCTGGCCTCTTCTCAAAGGTTTTCTCCATTAACCTAAAAGAAATCATGGCCTTTTACCCACAGGCACCCTTGCTTCCTCGCCGTGTAACCTGGCACACACTCAAAAACCCTGGGCTTACACATTGCATCATCACTTTCTGAAACAGCTACCTAGGAGGGAGGATTTTAAATTCTATTTTCCAGAATGGAAAATTAAAGTTCAGACACACATCCTGAGTCACTGAGTCATGAACAAATTGAAAACAGAAGGCAAGACTCAATTTCCAGTCACTCAGCCATATGTCATTTAAAAAGATATTAATTATGAGGAATATGCAGATGTGCTAACAAATGGACAGTCAACCTTGGGCACGAGGGTGCACACACGGAGCCGAGCTCTGCAGGGCGAGCAGGTTAAGGAGGGTGAATGAACGCTGCAGTCCTCTGTCGGCTCACTTCTTCCACACACACTATGTCATCGCTATTTCTGAGCCTCAGGATTATATGCTAAGATTGGAGTGTTATCTCTTGTTGTACAACAAGCCAAAACTCAGAGAAGGCACCTATTTCATTTCAAATTACATATCCGAGGAGTGAGGCTTCAGAGTCAGACTGGTTCATTTAAAGACAACACTCTTAATTCTATGCCAAGATGCGGCCTATGACAGCAGATGGTTGCTAGCTTAGAATAAATATTAAACATGCTAAATGCAAGTAAAAGCAAACCATGTGTGATGTTAAACAGATATGCTTCAACAAAGGCTGGTCTTATTTTCCAGGTCATATTTTTAAATAATACTTCCCTGGTTGTCTCTTATTCCACAGGGAGCCCCATCACTGGCAGTATTCATTTGCCAGTTCTCAGGAATTAGTGAAGGTCCATGGAAATTTGTTTGTAGTCAATGTTAAAATTAGTTAGAAATACTACTTCTGGATTTAATCATTTTTACTACCGATTCTCTGGGTCTTTTCTTTGCTATGTGAAAGCTGGCATCAGAAAAGCTCAGGTAGCATGTCAGAAGTCAAAGTACATGCAAAGTGTGGTTCCACACATATCTTTTTTGTTTATAAGATCATACTTCATCTCTCGACACCAACTTGAATCTTAAATTTAAATCTAGCTGTGGCTTTTCCCATAAGATGCTAAAGAAATGGTAAGATAAACTACTTGAGATCAGAGATTACACTTTTTGTTTCTACTTGTACATAAATGCTAAAAATAGGAAACGCTAAAATTTAATTTCTGCAGAACAAAACTTTTTAAAAAGAATGTATTTTTCTAACAATACATATATGCTATGTTAGAAAATTTGAAAATTACCAAAAATATGAAGAAAACATCAATGACCATACCGGCTGGAGAGAGCCTTCTAAACTGTCACAGGGATGTCTTTTGCCCTGTTCCAATGCAAGTATGTTTTAAACAAATTATGAGCACTCGCATATTATTTATTAATCTTTACATTTATATATAATGCAAATTTCCTGTACCATTAGATTTTCCAGTAATTTTAAAAATAAACACACATAATCTTTTTATAGATGTAGAATACTCAACAAAGCTGATATTGATGGTTATGGAGTGACATTGTTTTCAATATTATAAATAATATCTTGACTATCCTAATAAATGCATCTTTAGGTGTGCATTTTAGAGTGGTTGGGTAAATGGGGATGAATATTGTTTCTATTTAGGGTATTAGTTGACGATTTGCTTTCCAGGAAGTTAAATTTATTTGTATTCTCATTACTAAGGAGTTGTAGTCAGAGGTTTGCAAGGAATAGATTTAAAATACCGGGTGCATAAATTTTATAGGATTATCTTATAACATTCACCCAAAAAAGTCAAATGCAGTAGAGTAAAGAGATCTGTCCGTCTGCTAGAGACCCGAAGAATCCAGCTGAAGCACTGAACCCCAACGTCCTGCATGAATCCAGCCAGAGACCTGGAGCCCAGGGCAATGTCCCTCATGCAAGTTCTATCAGGAGGCCAAGGAACCCGTGAGGAAGGACTGAAGGGTCTGCACTGGAAAGCTCAAGGGCTGGTGCTAGAGGCTAGAGAATCCAGCACCAAAGGCTGAAGGAAGGATTGGTGCCTGAAGGCTGAGGGATCTGCACTGGAGCCAGGAAACAACATTCAAGACAAAGGGGAAGACCAGAGCTCCCCGAAGAGTGCAGCAGCTATCTCTAGTGACAGCGAGGACCTGAGCTCCTCTGATGATGAGAACAGCCGAGTTCCAGGAAAACCGGGCTGCAACAAAGCTTCTCCCAGGGAATCAGCAACAGGCAACCTTCCCCTCCAGTTCTCCTTCTACATCATTGTTCCGACAACAATCCTGAGCTGGGTCTTCCACACCCAGCACCACACTGACTCAGCCTAGCAGGAAGTTCCCATCAAGATGACCTTTAGTTCATCCGCCACATGAGGTGTGCCTGTGCCATCATCCTGATCAAAATTAATATTTTATATATGTATGTGCTTATGTGGTGCTGTATACATCAGCTCCATACAATGTAACCATTTCTCTGGGTGTTTTATTATACACATGTTATATAATTTAAACATGACATGACATAATTATATATAATTTATATAATGTGTACATATAACACAGTCTTTAATTCAGCAAATACTTCAAGGGTTTCTACTCCATAGCCTACTCTGTGATGTGAAGAGGTAGTAAGGAACACAGAGAAACAGTTTATGGAAGGAAGCAAGATGATAGACATGAAAAACAAAAAAAGAATGGAACAGAGAACAGATGAGGGCTTTCCAGGAGTTGAGGAGCAGATGAGGATGAATACAGGGTCTTTACAACTATGAAACTACTTTGTATGCATCCAGATAGCTGTGTTAGGAAGAAATTACATGCATAAAGTAATGTTTTAAAAATTGAAAAGAATGCATCATTTATTTCTTGTCTCACTGACAAAAGAAAATAAAGTACTTTCTTGAATAAAACCTGAAGAGGGCATGACATTTCACTGACTTACTTGATTCTGGACTTCTAGGGAAAATGCACACCTTCACCAATATGTCGCTGGTGTGAGCATACACCAAATCTGGTGAAATATTTGTCAAAACTAATATGAAAGCCAATGGACAGATCTCACCTGGCTCAAGTAATTACTCTTCTTTATGAAATGAAAAATGACCCATGTGTTCACAAAGAATGCTTTCATTAGAATGCAGAAGTAAGGATATACCAAGTTACAGGATATAATAGGAAGATGGAAAGTGGGGACAGAGGTGGGTCAAGGCCATGAGAATAAAAAGACACCACTGGATACTAATTGCTATTGACCGTTGGAGAAAGAAAAAAAATCCGTTTTGCATTTGTATCCATAGGACCCAGGCAACCCACACTATCTCCACCTCTCTTTGCGATTTAAGATTAAAGAGTTGCTTCAAATTACTCTGCAAGACAATTTCTGGGAGTTTGTTAGCCAGGAAACATCAGACAGATGAAAGTCACTCTGTGCTAATTTTGAAATACCCCATAGCTCTCTACGATCTGCTGCTCAGAGAAAAACAGCGATTTTAAATTTCATTAGATACATAATTTGCTCAGCTGAATATAGGCCTGTCACACTGTCAGACTAATTGGAGGCCCTAAAGTGGGTGGTCATAATGCCCAGAGATTTTTTTTGTTTCGTTGTATCTCAAACTACTAACCAAAATTTTCATACAAAGATTTCCTCGATTTAGACACTGCTAAAGCCTTTGCTTTTGACATTTGAACTCCTCTTAGTATTCTTGAGAGTATGTCTTAGTATTCCTATTATTTTGAATACCATCATTTTAATCCAATTAGTTTCCAGGAAGCATAGATTAAATTCTTCTTTCTGGAGTAACTGGTTTATTTGAATGCCCTTTGTTTAGAATATGTCTCCAGTTGGAAAAATAAAGTATACACAACAAAAATATCAATTGATTAATTTTATCCTATTTTTAGTGCAAATATAGTTTATTCACTTAAAGTAATTCTCTGAAGAATTTAGCCTTTCTGAAATTAAAAATAGATATGCTTAGTAAGACTAATAAATAATTTTAACCATGAGTAAATTCAGCTAGGTCAAAACCACTCTCTTTAAAGAGTGTGTTAAATTATCTCTGTTGAATGTATCTAACAAGAACAATAGGAGAAAAAAACCTGACTTATGTAGTGAAGAAAATAAACTATGGTTTATTCTTCCTTTATACTGTTGTTGAATCTATTTTAGGATAGAATCAAGTACCTAGAAATTTAGTGATCTTTGAATAAAAATTTTAGTCATTTAATGATTGAAAAATCAGAAGGGATTGGTTGTACAAATCATCTTAACCTTGGGATCTTATCTAAAGTTCAAATTAATTAATTATTTAATATCTAGGGTCTAAGCAGAAAATATTCAGATTATATATTGGACATCTGCTATGGTTTGCATGCCTGTGTCACCCCACTCCAATTTTTATATTGAAACCCTCTCCTGTTAGGTAATGATATCAGGAAGGGTGGTTTTTGGGAGCAATTGGGTCATGGGGCAGAGCCCTTGTGACTGGCATTATTACCCTTACAAAAGAGACCCTGGGAACTCTAGCTCCCTCCACCAGTAAGGTCAGGAGGAGAAGACGGCCGATTTTAAGGAAGCAGGCTGTGGAGCACCAAACCCAATGGTGCCTTGCTCTTGGCCTGTTCAGATTCCAGAAAAGTGACTGCTGCGCTTCTCTGTAGATGTCTCCCTAAAGCCTCGTGAAATCCGAAATGGGGCTTTGTGGAGAGACTGGATAATGGATTTGTGATACCAGATCACGGGTGTGTGGAACGGGCTAAACCCATGGATGGGTTTAGCACAGTTCTGGGTGTGGGCGATGGATTTACTGAAGAAGGATGCCTCACCCTGGGTGTGGGTGGCACTGAGCAATAGGCTTGCAGCCTAGGTGGAATAAAAAGGACCAGAAAGAAGGTTCAGTGCTTCCTGTTTCTCACACCAGGAGCTGTTTTTCCTCTGCCATGTTCCTTGTCTCAGTTACTTTTCTCATTGCTGAGACAGAATACACAACACCCAAAGTTAAAGGAGGAAAGGGTTATTTGGCTCACAGTTTGTAGAAGTTTCAGTCCATAGTTGGCTGGCTCCAAGGCAGAGTGTCATGGCAAGGGGCACCGCAGAGGAGAAACAGTCCACGGCAGGCAGAAGGCAGCAAAGCAGGGAAATAGCCAACAGCAAATGACCAGCAGCAAACAGCAAGTGACCAGAAGCAAGCAACGAGCTGCAACAGTAGCCTCTTTCTGTCCCTTATAGTCTATCCAGGCTACCTGCTCTTACAGCTGGTAGTATTCACACCCAGGGTGAGCCATCCATAATCCTAGTATCACACCATAGATCAACCTCAGCATCATATCCTTGATCTCAGCATCAAGCACTGTAGATCCAGCCACCTCTGAAAAGCCCCACTTATGACTCTATCAGGCTTTGAGGGGACATCTAGACATGAGCTATAACATCCCTCTGCCATGTAGCCCTGCCGTAGAGCCAGCTGACCAAGAAATGAGAAGAAAGCTCTACACACTGTGAGCTAAAATAAACCTCTCCTCTTTTAACTTGTGTCAGGTATTTTGTCCTAGCAACAAGAAAGTAACTAAGACAAAGAGAAATGAATTTCTATTTTTTATGAGTTACCCAGTCTATGAGACTTTATTGTAGCATCCTGAATGAACTAAGATGCCATCTCTTATCCCATTAAGACATTTATTTCACATTCTCCACTAGGGAGAGCAAAAACAATAGGCATACAAGAATTAAAATGCTGAAGGATTTCTAAGAACTGACTTCAGCTCATAGTAGTAGAGTTAGAATCAACACTGAAGAATAAAAATGGCTACTCCTGTCATTAGACTTATGTAAAGAAAATATGTAATCAAGATATTACTAGTGGTTATTTGTTTCTAGTAATTTAACCACATAGTTGTTACACAGAAAATTTTTGATATCAGAGCTCGAATAAGATTAATACTAAGGAACTGTATAAAGTTTAGGTTGATGAACTTGGGAGAATTTAGAAGTCTAAATCAAATTGTTCATAGCTGTTTTTAATTTGTATGTAGCATAAATCAGAATAACTGTTTTTGAAGAATTGTTTGGTAATCAAAACATAATTTTGCCTGGAAGATGAAAGTACTGCCAGTGACCAAGAATACTGAATTGGTTATTTAAAAATGACCATTGAGCGTATTTTCTCAGTAGGACATGATCTTTTGACCTTGAAAATTTAACCTTAATGCTTCTTAGACTTTAGGACTCGGCAGTCAGTCTGCCTCTGCCCAATGTCACTCCTAGGAGAAGGATGACTGCCTTATGTAATGGACAATGTTTATGTGCATTGCACTCAGTTCTCAGTGTCAATGCTCAGAGGTCAAGTATGGTTTTGTAACTTTCTCAAGGTCACATAGCTCATAGGAGGGGAAGTTAAGACTGGAATCAAATCTGAGTGATTTTAGGATCCATGCCGTTAACAGAATGATCTGCACAGATATGCCTGGTGGTGGTGGGTGGTACAGATAACAGAGGAGCCACAGAATGTGGGACTTCCATGCCTGTCATTTTTATCCCGTATGCTGATTTCCTTTCCTCAAACAACTGCTAGTTTCATATTCTCTTAGGAAATAAGAATTTGTAAATGTTTTCTAAGAAAATGGGAATTCATAAAAAGCTAAGATTATTGAGTGTTTCAGTGGCCATAAGACTAGCAAGACGAGAAATTTAGGCTTGAACCTTTCTGAGAAAAATCCCCCTCCTATATATTTAAATATGAATTTCCAAGTATCCTACCTCTGTACGCAGCCAGCCATGTCCCTGTCAGACACAGTCACAGAAATTACTGTATGTTTTATTAAAAACCTATTTTTGTGTGTGTGTGTGTCTCTCGTTCTCAGTTTTATCTGAAACCCTAATTTAGTTGTTGTTCCCCTAGGTACAAAGTACACAGTTCATAATTCATTTGATAGAAAATGTCACTTTGGATTCTTGCCCTTCTTTGATAAATGAGAAAAAACATGTACATTTCAATTTCCTCGGTGCCAGAACTACCAGGAACAACCCCCTGTTGTGCTTCTCAAAGACCTTTGTGTTAAATTAAACATCAAGTTTCAGAAACTGTGGGGAGGGGTATTTCTAAGACAGAGAGAACAAATACACGAGACAGAAGCAGACAGTGCCAGCTTCTCCGCCCAGTCAAGTGATATCTCCCAAAGAGTAGCTTTGATCCTCAAATTAGTTCTCACTTATAATTTAGTATACCACAGCCATGCTGCTGTTTCCTTACATTTGGTTTTAAGAGGCAGTTATTGGAATCACCATGGAAAATACAAATTTAGGTGCTTATGGGTTAGTTGAATTCTCAGTGTAATAAGGATAGCCTCTATACACGTTCCACTTAATATGCATCGTGCTTTATAATTTTTACGCAAGCAGTTGGACACCTACCTAGGCATTAGGAATATTCTCTGTCCACACCTGTTCTTTATCCCTTGACTAACCCTGTTCAGGGAGGTTCTGGGACTAGAAACTGCTTTTCAGATGAGTGATCTAAGGTTTAGGGAGAGAGAATGCTCCTGAGCTACACAATCAGAAGTGAAAGTGCCAGCAGTGGGTGGCTGGGCCATTAGTTGAATTTCATAATTTGAAAGACTCTATTGTCCATTTGTTTAACAAATGTACAATTTTAAGGCATTCTGACTGGATTTATAGAGTCAACTAGGGGGTAAGATTGAAGCCTTTTTCTGTAGCTATGCCCCCAATTTCAGATTTGATAAGGACTTTAATAAATATTTTTGATAAACATTCCCCCTTTCTGATAGTCCTGAAAACACAAACGGCCATTCGTGTAACCACTCCAGAGAATGATTTCTCCACATATCCACACTGCTCCGTGTAGAAGACAATCTGGGCACCTTTGCTTGAATGCAGAGCAATTGCTTCAGCTGTAGTTAAATCAAGTCTTATTTCCATATACTGATATGTACAGAGCAGGCTGTGCCATTTCCTTCTATCTTCAATTGGCTCTAAGCAAGGCAAATAAGGCTAGTTGAGGGACTGATATATAACCCTTAAGACCAGCTGACAGTTTCCTGTTTCCTCGCATTGTGTTTCCTATAAATGGTTGAGCACAGGAGGATGGCAGAGCCACATAGCTCCAAGAATATCAACTGGGTAGGAGCCTCAAAATAAGAGGCTGTGACTTCTCAGGGTACAAAAGTTTACATACCAGAAACTGAAACAACAGCCTCTTAAATTCATGCATATGCTCTCCCAACTGAGCTATACAGTCTGGTTTTTTTGCATGTTTTTCTCCCTGCATATTGCAGAGGTGCTTGCTCTCTGCCTGGCTAGCTTGGCTCATTCTGCTCACATAATTCCCACCATCCTCACTGTCACTCATCCTTGATCCACTCCCTTCTTCTGGGAGAGGCTTTGGATCAAGGTCGTTGTTGTATATCCTCAATTGGATGAGACTTAGAATTCTTTGGCTTCCCATAATTCTGAATATGTCTTAGTGTCTTCACTCTTGCCATGGGTTGCACTGGAGGTGGTAGATTGGAATTAACTCCTTAGAATTCCAAAGACATTTCTATGGGATTACAAATGTAACTTTTCAGATTGTGAGGTGGACCAGAAAAAGGATTACAATATTTGGATTACAATATACAATAATGTAATATTAAATTACATTATTGCAATCCAAATATTGTATATTGTAATCTAAATGGAACATTTCATTTGAGAAAATGTGTTTAAACAAATTTTAATGAAATGTTCTGTTTCCCACTTGCACAAAAGCTTCTATAACAGCAAATCAAATGTGAAAATCTAAACTTTCTATCATAAGACAATGAAGAATTTGCAAGAGTTAAGTGAATGTATGCAGGATGAGGCCATCTGTGCATTGGTCTGAATGATCACTGCACCAAAAACTCCTCTCCTATCAAATGAAAAAGATGACCTGGCCTCAGTTGTTCTCTAGGTAACAGGCAACTGTATTTGCCTATGCTGTGGAGCTGTATCTGTGAAATCTGGGAAGGAAAGATCTTAACTATGAGAACTCACAGCCAGCAAACCTGGGAATCCAGGAGAAAGCTGTCGCTCAATGAGGAAACACATTTCAAAACCCAGCAGAGTAGGAGGTGGAGCCAAGACACTCATTAAAGAGAACTCCCCAGAGGGAAGGGCCCCAGGTTTGCCCTCCCTGGAGTTCCTTCTAACAGACGTTCAGTGAGGGAAGGAAGGAGCAGAGGAAATTTCCTTGACAGCAACTTAGCGAGACAGTAGGGTGATGCTGGTTCCACACTGTATGAAACACCAGGCCTGTTGCTGCTGGTGCCACAGGCAGAGCTCCACAGAGAGTTCTCAGCCATGCTCTCAGCTCTGGTCCTGTCCAGGACTGGGGGCAATGTGTGACTTCCTGGGACTGGAAAGACCTGCGAACCGAGCTTCCCTATCCGAAGAGGAATTGAGCACAGGGACCTATTCTCTCCCCATTGTTCTGTGCCCTAAATATAAGTGTGGAACAGAAGTATGAACAAGATCATGCATTTTTGCTTTAATTTCTTTTTTTCCAAGACAGGTTTCACTACACAGCCCAGACTGTCCTTGAACTCATGGCGATCCTACTGCCTCAGCCTCCACACCAGCTGAAAACGTGTTAAAGATTATATAGTTCAGGGTTGTTCAAACTGGGGGAAGCATCCAAATGACATAGGGACTGAGGGAACATCAGGAGCTCATGTGGCCTTGCCCTCAGCAATTTTGGGCTCAACAGTCTGCCTTTGGAACAACTCCCCAGGTCACGAGGACTCAGCTGCTGCTCTAGCTTATACTGTGCGAACCACCAGACTGGTTCAAGTCTGCTATTTGCCCGATGAGGAAGCCAGGTCGTAGTTAAGTGAGCCCATGACATGAAATCAAATAGTTAGTGCAAGAGCCTTGCCAAAGTTCAGGGCTCCGGAGCTAAGATTACCAGCTGAAGAGCTCTGAGGAGCTGGGGTGGGTCAGCAATCTCATTGCTTTTGACCTTTTATTATTTCCCTTCAGACTAGGTTTACTTCTTGATATTTCTTCAATAGAGCCCTCAAATCAAAGCCCACACAAGCTGAGCATGGTGGCATACACCCATGAGACCAGCACTTTGTAAGGCTGAGGCAGGAGGATCCCAAATTAAGTGCCCAACCTGAGCAACTCAGCAAATTAGCAAGACCTTGTCTTAAAATAAATGTTAAAAAATATGAACAGCCAGGGAGGTAGCTTATCACACCTTATGAAGACACTCATGAAAGAATACTTCCAGAACTGCTTCAGAAAGTGACAAGAATGATGGGGAAATGTGTTCCAAGTGAGGAGCTGTATTCTGAGGGGGGATTAGTGGTAATGTGATTTGACTTTTACTATAATACATTTTTAAATTTAAACATTCATTCATATATTTTGACCTTCCTTTGTATCAATGGTATATTTTTCTTATATATGCAAACCTGTGATAAAATTTAATTAATTTATCTTTTGGGTTTTTGTTTGTTTTAATTTCATTAGTATTGTACCTGTCTGCAAAGTGTAATGTTTACACTCCTTGTGTGGAGTTGCTGCCCGAACAACTAGGTATAGTAAAAGATAAACAACAAATTAATATCAAAACCAGTGTGAATTTCTTTTTCCTTTACCATTTAGTGGCAAAATCATTCTTATCACAGATCACAGTGACCTCTGACCTCGGCATATCATTTCTTTCTTTTCCTTAACGATTTGAGAGCTTTAACCCTTTAAGTCTTACGGTTTCTCTTTGGGCATGTCCGAGTTGCTGGCATCCCTCACTTATATTTTGGGACCACTGTTCAGTGCTACTTGAACATAGCACAGTGATATCAGACCTGATACCTCAAGTGGCTTAACCATGAGCCAGTAAGCAGTGGATACTACACAGATACACAGGACAAAAGGCCCATTTACAGTCTGGCAGAGACCAAGAGGGAGGGTGTGAGATTTCATCATCATACTCAGAAAAGCATGCAATTGAAAGCTTATGAATTATTTATTTCTGGAATTTTCCATTTAATATTTGTGAGCCCGTGGTTGACTGCAGATAACTAAAACCGCAGAAGATAAACTTGCATAAGGTGGGCACCTGTAGGAAAGGCCAGAGTTTACTCCGTGCCTAGAGCTAAGGCATGTGGTGAGGAAAGGGAAGGGAGGCCAAGGGCTGGAGAGCGGAAGACACTGGTCAGCTGTGGTTCTGCTCTTGCCGTTCACCCGTTCATTCTGTCTTCACCACATGGATTTCTACAGCGGGAAATAACACACGGTATACACAGGGGGAACACGTAAATCAAGACGAATGACAGTGTAAGTTCCAAATTATCCCTGACGTGTGAGGGAAAGCATTGGTTTTGTAATGTATGTGTTAGTCAGCTTCATACTTCTAGCTGTAGTTGTCCCAACTAGTGAATAATCCTAAACATCGCAGTGGTGGTGCATACGTTTACTGCTGTCGTGATCTGTTCCTCGCTAGGTTTTTACAGGACTCCAGGAGCCTGAGAGTCTAGGTGCTCTCTATCCCCTACCAGAGCCACAGCAAGGATTTTCTTATGCTGCCAAAGAGGTTGGAAATATGGTTTCCAGATAGTTAAGCTGCATTAAGAGTCGCCTCACTTTCTTAAGAGGACTTCTAGAGGCAGGTAAGTGCTCATGGAATTTTATGCAGAGCAGGCATAGAGTCTGTCTGCAATGAAAAAGAAAAAAAAAAAGAATAAGAGATTATTTTAAAGAAACAAAGCAAACATTTCTTTAGGGCACTATCAGAATTGAAATAAAACTTCAAGTTGCTTTCAAACTGCAGAGCCAGTCAGACAGACAGGATTCTTTCCAACCTTAAAGTTAGGGATAAACCTTTTTTCCAAGATAAAACAGAAAGGGGAATTGTACTTACTCTTTGTTAGAATACGATTTTTAAAAGTATCAGCGGAACTTAAAGGAACGATACTTCTTACCCTCTCTCCCCCGGTAAAGGAGGAAAAATGTGATTTTAATTGATTATTTTTGGGTCTGTCTGTCTTGCCCCAGGATGGTCTGAAGACGGCGCTTCATTGCAAGGGGCTCGCGTGCTCCGCGCAGCCCACCTGAGAGTATGCAAATGTGCGAGGCCGGCAGCCTTTGCTGGAGGCCGGGCGCGCCCAGGGTAAGCACACTTCAAAGCTGCCTTCCTGCTTTCCAGGGCCTCAGAAGTCCCTGTGTTTCTGAAGTGTTTTTATAGGCAGGAAGTTCATTGCCAAGGCAGTGACTATGAAACTGAAGACAGGTCCAGAAACTATAAAATTGAGATCCATTGCTCTCCTTGGTTCATGATCTGTAATTCCACACACACGCACGCGCGCGCGCACACACACAAGAGTGGCATCAACTATCCTTTCCAAAAAACAAAGGGCGAGTATTTCCAGCAGACTTTGAGAGCTTGTTTAAGAGTCATAAATATTGAAGTTCTACTCTTACAAGGCAGTAGAGAGAAAGCAAGAGTTAAACCAAGTGGCTCATGTATGTGGTTTTCGAAAGTATACTGTTTTATTCAGAATTTAAATATAGCTTATTTGTGGAATACTCCTACTTTATTACTTTCAACTGGTTGATTTCTTTCTTCTAGGGGAAAAATAACAGCACATTTGGAAGACATACACCAAAGTAAAACATTATGCACAACTATTCTAAAGATTCATATAAACTGAATGTAATATAAATTGTGTAGCTTTTAATATACTGAAGGTAAGGACAAACCATCTGTGTATGTGGTAGAATGGTGTTGTTTTAAAGAATGCTACTCCTCACCATCCTCTATCTTCATTGTGGCTTTTACATTATAAAAGGCAGTTAATCTCATCTTTCCTTCTACTCTCTGAAGAAAGCAATAGAGCACCTTGGTCTGTTGCTCATTTCAATTGCTAACCTACAGTTTATTTTTAATTTCCATCTCTTTTGTAATTTTTCGTTGCTCAAAATATATCATAGCCACCTGTGTGTTGAAGTTTGTCCTTACATGTTACAAGTAAATCAAAGTGGATACAGAGGAGATGAAAAACAGACAACACCTGTCCACAGGCTCACTGTGTGCTATAGGTTATTCCTCCCGGGCCTTGGATAGGAAATTTGGTCAAAATCAGAAAATAGGGAAGTCCAATTCTTTCCTTTAAAACATGAAGGAGAAAGATAAATTCCCCTGAGCAACCATGCCCCAAATCTCAGACTCAGCTCTTTATCAATTGAAAAGATATAATCAATTATAATTTTTTCTTTTAACACAAGAATAATTTGGTGGTACTCTTCTACCCTTTGAATGGTGGTCTGTTTTGAGGGCAAATCATCCTTCAGCCTCAATGCGTCATCTTCTCTTAAATAGTAGATAGCCTCTTTATTAACTACTCTTAACTTTTTTGCCGAATTACTAAATATTTCTTTATTTACTTTACAATGCACAAAGGTAGACAGTTGATTATTCTGGTCCAAGGGCAAATTTCTACAGCACCAAAAGAATTATGTGCTCACCAAGAATCAGCTGTATTTTCCAGAATTGTTATGTCAGATTGTGCTTATGACTGTAATTTTTGTAATTTCATTAAATATCACTTGAACCGACGAACATCAGTGAAATAAGAGAAACTTGCGTCTATGAAAACTGAATGCTTTGTAAAACCTAAAGGATCAAGATTTAATAAAGCAGTGTTGTAGTCTAGGAAAAATAACTGAAGGGTTGAGGAGATTATTAAAAACCTAGAGAGATTCTGCAATGAGATTCTTCCTTAATTATTTAGTTAAAAAATAATTTAAAAGTGGAAATCATAAAGTGTGTGTCACAGTTGTTGCTTGTGTAATAAAGACCTAGAGTTACAAACAGCAAAGCAACAACTCAGCCTTGAAGCTGCTTGGGATCCTAGACAGAAGCTTCAGATGGTGATCGGATCAGAGGCTCATAGCTGACTTGTCACGGAGAGGTGCAGGCTGGCTGGAAGAGACGTGTCCGATGGTGTTTCCTGGAAGTTTGTATCTCATTCTGGCTTCCTGTCCGCCACGCCCCTCTGCCAGCCTGTCCTGCCTTGGAGCTATCACACTATGGACCAAAATATGT
>RJWT010025623.1:0-16065 GCA_004365215.1 Cuniculus paca | reverse complement strand
TTTTTTTTTATGTTTATTTTGTTTCTACTGTTTTAGTTTGTTGTATTCTGTTTGATTTTACTTGTCCCTGATGGTATGGGGAGGTATACTGCAGATAATAAGAGGCATTATGGTAGCCTTACTGATTGCTTTTTCCCCTGTTTAAAAGTCATGTACCATGTTCATTGCCTTGTTTTGATTGACTTTACTCTGTATTGTTCTGTTTGATTGTATTTTTTTTAAAAAAAATGTTTATGAAGTAAATAGTATCTCATAGTACTGGAGTGAGCATAATACTAAATTGCTATAGTTACATTATCTTAGGGTGATAATATTATTATTGTGGTTCATTCACATTAGTAACAACATTTGATTTAAAAGATTAAATATGAATGACATGATTAAGTAAAAATTAATTGAAAAAAAGGAAACCAGATATTTGTGCTACAGATAAATCTTAGTTAATGTTTATTGAAATTAAATAATATGTTCAGATAATTTTTGCAAAATTGGTAAAAATGTGCATTTATATTTTACTTTAACAACTTTTGAGAAAAGAAAAATAAAAACTTTCCAAATCATTTATTATGGTTTTTAAATATAGTTTTGTGTTCTGGTCATGAATAAAATAAAAAGTGTGAGTTAATATATTTTGCCTTCTATTAATGAATAATAAAAAGTCTATGATTCAAAATATATTAAATACCATAAAAAGAATCAATTAAATCACATTTATTTTGAATTCTTCATATTTAGTGGTTCTTAAATGTGTGTTCATGTTATTCATTATAAAATGAGAGCATTTATCATCTTCTGGAAAGAGACTTTAAGCCCAATACTCATTTGAAAAAAATTAACTGTCCTGTGATACCAACTATCTACTACTAAATAACTAGAAATTCATTAAGACTGTTACTTGTGCCTTCTGGCCTATAGGCATGTATCTCTCAAAAGTGCTGGAAGAGGACAAAACATCCCTGAAAAGTATGTGAGGAAAGTTATCCAAAGTCAGATAATCAAAGTGCCTCATAAAGTCACCACTCAATGCAGATGGCATTATTGGAAGCTGGCTGACCCTGAGGAAAATGAAATAAAGGACTGTGCATTTGACAGGAGTCCTCTAATGGAGAGCCCTCTATTACTTTTCCTGTTTGCAATTTGTCTTTGACTTGAGCTATGGCTTGCATCTCGTTTTCTGCTGTGTTTAGGTAAAGCACATCATACTCTAACTGCTATACAGATTCATGACTAATGTACAATTAATTAAATATTCTCAGGACATTAGGTCTCAATGGATATAAATGTGAGGAACAAAAGACATAGCACATTTGTTCAAGAAGGCAAACAGACTGCCATAACAAAACACCATTGACTAGAAAGAATGCACAGCAGATCTTTCTCATTGTCTTGAAAACCAAGAGTCCAAGATCAAAGTGTCACTTCATTCTTCCTTGTGAGGAATCTCTCCCTGGGTTGCAGGTAGCTACCATCTCAAAGCGTCTTCACCGGGCCTTTCTTAGTGTAAGTGCAGAAAAAAGGTTCTTCCTCCACATGCTGTTATATGGGCACAGATTCTACTGGACTATGAACTACTCTTAAGCTCTCAGTTAACCTTACTTACCTACTAAAAATCATACTTCCTAATATAGTTACATTAGGAGTTACACTTTTGAAATATGTATTTTAGGCAACACATTTGAGGCTACGGCTCAAGCTTTGAGCTTGATAATGGAAAGAAGGCATACTCTCAAGTAGCAAGCACACACTTCCATACATGGAATGAGTTAGATTATGAACAAATGAAAAGACAAACATATTAGAACTCTGAGCCAAACTACATAGAAAGCTGGGTGTTTTGGAGCACACCTGCAATCCCAGCACTCTGGAGACTGAAGCAGTAGGATTGTTGCAAGTTCGAGATCAGCATCAGTTATAAAGTGAGCTCAAGGCTAGGATGAACTGCATATTGAGACTTTGTCTCGAAAAAAAAAAAAAAAACAGGCATGGGCAGTAAAGTTGGGAAAAGTGACTTATGACTACTTAGTTCCCGGTATATTGATAAATAGCATTCAATAGGTTTTCAGGAAAAAGATACAGGAAGGTTTTAAATGTGGAATAGACTAAGAGTGTAGCTTGAATAGGTTACTATATTACTGTATCAATACAGATGTGTCTAGGAATGCAGGACTTACAATGATGAAAGATAGAGAGACAATAAAGACTTTAAATGTGGGAAAGATTAATGATGATCATAATAAATTTAAGGAAAAACAACATGTTTTGTTTCTTCTTCCTTAAAATAACATAGCAAAGGAAGAATTAGCTTACAAATAAGTATTTGAAAACTTGTTTTACTAATCATCTTTTCCCACTTTAGGCACTATTGTTTCGATATCAACATTTGTGCAAGCTAATAATATTTTAGAGGCGTATATAGTATAAGCTAATAATATTTTAAGCTAATAATATTTTAGAGGCGTATATAGTATAACGTTAAAATGCATATGAGATTCTTGAACAAAACAGTAAAAGATATTTAACTGAAAAATTAAGCACTGTTCAAAATTATGTAAAAAGATTCTTTTTGAAAATAATGTAAATGTGTGGCTTAGCTGTAAACAGCTATAAGGGTGAATGTTGAATTAGGTGTCTTCAAAATGTGGAAAACATTAGATACTTTTAAACTTCCAGAGTAAATATAAAAGTTAATATTTACATGTGTTTTAATAATTAACAGAGTGATAACTATTCAAATGAAGATGAACTTCTGAGATGTAAGTGGGAAGGCCTGGTTTTACATATACATAGATATAAATCAAGAAAACATATAACCTCGAAAAACTAAGATGAGAAATTCCATTTAATCCAGCTATTCCCCTTCTAGATAGCTTTGAAAAAGAGTTAAAGCCATCACATTACAGTATTACTTGTATACAAATGTTTATAACACCAAAATTCACAATAGTTAAGTCTTTTAAGCAGCCCATGTGTCCATCAATAGATGAGTGGATAAGGAATATATGGTATTTACGCACAATAGAGTACTACTTTGCCATAAAGAAGGATAAACCTGAGTCATTTATAGGAAAATAGGTGAACTTTGAGACTATATTGGTAGGTGAAGCAAATCAGATGCTCAGCTTAAATATTGCATTGTTTCTTTTCTATGAACAATCCTAATTAGAAATTGGGAGCCAAATAAAAGATTGATAACAAGAAGTAGAAAGACAGATTTTTCTCAGATGGGAAGGTGGTCAAGAGCTGAAGGGAGGGGATAAGGAGGGAAGGGAGAGGGAATGAAAAAAGGAACTAAGTGAGTTATGTGCATGCACAAAATCCACATAAACAATGCAAACATACACTATTGAAAAAAAAGCATACGGCAGAAAAAAGTCTCAAAAAAGGAAACTACAGGGAAATAAAGAAAATTAACATACTCAAATAACAAACTATATCTGTCACAATGTCCAATATAACCCTCAGTTATGAGAACATAGATAGCCTTATACAGTTCTTTTAATGTGAATAAGTTTCTTCTAACCAATAGTATTCTTCAATGTTTAGAAAACATTTCACTTAAACATGATATTATTAGTGTATGACTAACTTTTTTTTTACAAGAGTTCATTATCCTTTGCTGAATGTCATGAAATGAATTACATATAAGGAAATCTCCATGACTAGAAATTAAAGGTAGCCTCAGGCCTTTAGGCAATTTGAAACCTATGCCCTCAATTCAAGAACACAGCAGAAATCCAGTCCTTCCAAAAGCCATATAAATAAACTGGAGAACAGGCTACCCTGAAGAGTCTGCAGATCAGATCTCATCTTTAAAGACATCTTGACCCAACCTTGTGCTGGACACTGAAGGGGTCAGCCCAGCTAACTGGATCCCTGACTCATAGAATCTGAGAGTTAAGGAATCTCTTATTTTAGGAAGTAAAATTTGAAAGCATTTTATTATATAAAAAAGGAAATTTATGAAGTACCTTCACATGGCAAAATTCACGACCAAGGCAAACACAATAAAAATGCAGAAAGCATAACACAATGAAGAACTTTCATTTTATATTTAGTATATTGTTTTATATACAAACTTCATTACAATACATTCCCCAGTAATTCAGTCAAACACTGGTATAAGTGTGTCAGTATAAAACTATCTTGTTGAAGTAAATAAAGTTCATAATTGGTTGATTTTAAATAAGAGACTATCATAATCTTGCATATGCAATAATGTTATATCAATAGTAGATAATCTTACTATTCTAACTCAGTGTATAGAAAAATCTTGAGAGCTGAGCTGAGGCTCCTGGAGAAGACACTGTTTCTGTAGATTATAGCAGTACCTTAGTTCAGGTACTTAACTCTTTCCACAATTCTGGTTACCACTCAACTGGATGAGAATCAAATCAAATTCCCCCATAAGGTCAATGTTGTACCTAGCCATTGAATATGGCTTGGTTCTCCTCCAATTCAGTTTGCTCTCAGAATTTTGGAAAGAATTAGGTTTATGAACTGCAGTACCACTAAACCTTTAGCCTATTGTAGAAATTTTATCCTGTCCTTCCTTGCAGACTGTCTTTCATTTTTGGCCTTGCTTTACCATCCTCAGAATCATGTAAATCAATAGATCAGACAGTTGTAGATGATTTGATCTAGTCAGATTTATAGGCATTAATAACTATTTCTACAAATAAAGACAGCACACATAAGCCATATTAAGATCTGATAATAGAATTATGTTTATAAATATGTCATCATTAGTTATTCCTTATCAAATGCCTATAGAAAGCAAAATCCTGGGTTTGATACTTTGGAATATTTTAGACTAAATATTTTAATGGCATTGATGGAGTTTAATTATAAAGGAGCATTAAGTGATGGGCTGGTTGCTTATAACTGCTCTGGAGAAAGTAAAGGAAGAAAAGGATGAGCTCAGGGCCTTCCACATCCAGTTGAAATTCTTTATTAATAAATAGTATGCTACCCTATTTTCTCTTAAAGAAAGCCAGATTATTTCCTCCACGAAGATGAATTATTAAAAATCAAACACAGAATCATCTTACAAATGGTTAGAGGTAGCTTCCAAACTATATTATCAATAATATTCATAAAAGTCAATATTGATGATAAAAATTTTACTTCCTTTAATATGCAAACGTTTTCCAAATATCTAAAATATGAGAGTAGGAAAACGATTACTTATTTCTATGAGAGTCAATTAAAGCAGTCCTCACAGGAAACTTTGCAGCATTAAATACTTGTATTAATTTAAGGAGTATGCATTAAAATGAAATCCAAGTTAGGGAAAATAAATTTTAAAATAACAACAACGCAAGGTATATCATGGATAACAGAGATTAATAAGTTATAATAGCAATTATAGTATAATTTTTAAAAGCTAGTATTTTTAAACTAGTAAAATAATGTAATTTAAAAAGATGCTGCATAAATCACACTGGTATGCTGAGTAACCAAACACTATATATTATATATATATATATATATATAAAATATGTAAACAATTTTGTTCAGAAACAGAAGTTTTTGACAAAAAAATTTTCTTTGCAAATTCTGCATTGTGTGGCAAACACTATTACAGCCATTTTTCCCATACGAACACAAGCATCACCATTTTTTCCAAAATTGTAGAACAAATTAGTTTTGTGAATCTAGGTACCACAGATAAATACATAGATAAGTAGGTAGGTAGACAGATAGAGATATAGAGATATAGACAAAGATGGAGATGATAGAGATATAAGTAACTCCATTAATAAATCATAAGCAGGAATCCACGCTGACCTTCTTGTGAAATCCACTCTCTTTTCAAACGTAGTTTTGTGTTGGATATTAAAAGAGTGTACAAGGCATTCTACGAGTCCACAGATGCCAACAACTGAGCAGAAAATGAAATCTATTCCCTGAAGATATGTTTATTTCTGGGAAAATAAATTGTTGTCTCTCCATAATGTAGAAGAGTATCAGTGTTACCAACCTTAGAGCAGGTGTATAGTTTCCACCAAGAGAATAACACAAAGGACTCAGCATTGGTTTCTCCTCATAGAATGAAACATGTAGTCATTTAGCAGTGCTGTAGACTTATCAGTCACAGGCATAATCTATATTCTTGAGTTTAGGTTCAGCTTCTATCCCTACCCTCTTTAGAGGCCACTTAAGCAAGCATATAGTACTTGGAAAGGAAGGGAATCTACAGATATTCAAGGGAAATATTTTACACCTGACACTACCCTGCAGTCCATGTCATTTGAGGGCATTCACACAGGAAAAGATAGTGTCACCATCTTTGATCATTTTGAGAGATCTAGCTACATAATTTCTTACCACAGATTCCTGTCATAAATTTTCCAATCCTGTTTCTTTTATGCCCTGAGCCACCTAGTGAAATTGTTAGCTATTGGTCATGATTCAGAGTAGAGGTAAAGCTCCATTCATATTTCATTATAGGCAATGTGGACCAATAATAATATCATTTAATATCTTGGCCTCTAGAAAGATTTCCTTTGTCTGCATTAAAACAGAGACATTCCTGATTGGGACTGTAAAAGTATTAACAAAAGACTGCATTTAAGGTAAGTATTAGAAATGAAGTTAAAGTTATCTGTCTTTGCAGATAATGTTATATATCTGAAGAACAATGAAAATCGATACTAAAATGAATAGCATGATATAAAACAAGTGTGCAGTATTCAATAGCCTATGCAATAAGTATAACCATTTATAGAAAATAAAATATTATGTCACATTTGAACTAGCAGCTAAAATATAAAACACTTGTCAACATGTTTAACAAAATATATGAAAAATTCCATGAGAGCTGCCTAAATTTTTCAAAATTTTTCTACTTCTTTCTGAGAACACAACACAATGTATTCTGGACATCATTGAAGTTAAGCATGGGCATGTGAATATTTCAGGCTGGTGATTGTAGACATAGCTCAGATGGATCATTTTTCAGTACTAAAACTTTAAACTTCTGATGGACTAATTTTTATGACTTCTTAATATAATGTGACTTCTCAGAGGGAGGAATGCAAATCATAGTGAAGTGTTAGAAAAAAATACTTTGAATTGAGAAGTATTGCTTAAATGACAGGAATATATATCATGGGATTGTATGTTCATAAGCCAGTGTCAAAAATAGAATTTGGTGCAGTGATAGAATTAGTTTATTCTGCATTGTCTGATATCGTAACCACACTACATTTTTGTGGCTATTGAATATTTGAAGTGTGACTTGTATAACTGAGGAACTGAATTTTTAAATTTAATTTACCTTCATGTAACTTTTTAAAAGAGTTATGAATAGTCACTTGTGGCTATTCCACCATGTCAAACAGTGTAGGTCTGAGCTAATGGCATTAACTAACTGGCATTGAGGTAGGTCTAGATGTGTGATGACTATTGATTCTTCCCACCTTCATCCAAACATATCTGACTATTAGCTATGCTTTTTAAAAATCCTCTATTTTGAAAATGAAATATTGATGGGTCATTTGTTTGCAAAACTAAATATTAGCATTATTTCATTGATTGTGCTTTGACAATCTTCTGTGTTACAGTATGTTGCAAAAATGACACAAAACTTTGCCACTACTCATACCCATGGTATATTCCATTTTCCTTACCACACTGACTCTGGCTTTCAGCATGTGATGTTTTCACTGATGGGATGCTTGTAAGAATGATGCAATCAAAGCTTCAGAAGAGTTGGTGCAAGGCAGCGTACTTTTGGAGTTCTTGAACTGTGAAACAGGTTTGTTGTACACTGTTTACAGACTCACATGAGTCAGCTGAGACAGAGCACTCAAAAACAGAAGTTAAGTGAAATGAGCATATTACTTACAACCAGTCATCATGGGTTAATTGAATTCTAGGAGTCATTGCAAGCTGGTCCCGCAAGGCTTAGGAAAGTTTTTGGGTCGGAAGAAGTCTCATCCGCATGTGCTTCACTTGCAGCACAGCTGAAGGATCCCTGAACTCAGCTTCCCCTCACTTTTTAATTTTTTTTTCTAAGTATATCCTGAGGCAATGCAAAAGCTGAGCCAAAGCTTGAAAAACATTCTTTGTCTATAGGGGAACAGATCTTAGGGTATTCTGGCAAGCTCTCCTTTACATTAGGATGTTGCAGTCCCAGAACATTCTTCAGTAATTCTTGAGACCTGCAAGTGAGGAACAAAGGCACACTAATCACTCCAATGCCATACAGGAAAATGTCCTGCATTCAACCACCATGTTAGCTAGTCTGTGCCAGCCTGCTGAAGGACCAGAACTCATTTAGAATAAAATCGATTTTCTTCCATATCCCCAATCAGACCATCAAAATTCTTTCAGTCTCAGTTGACATAACAGCTGCCTTTTGACAAATAAGCTAGCCAAGATTAGCTGAGCTTCCTCTGAAGAATTATCAAGCTGATTCCAGACAAACTGCCATCTCATGAAATTGTAAAGTAAATAAGAGCTTGTTATTTAAGCCTCTAAGTTTTAAGGTGGTTTGTTATGCAGCAAAAATAATAAAAATGTTTTATTCACTCTCAGAATCTCAAATGAAAAATTTCAGACATTTGCTTGTGAATTGATAGAATTTTTCATTTCCTGCATAACTCTCATTTTTATAAGCACTAGATTTTATCTCCCATTATATTTTCACCTTCTCACAGATTTTGGACACTTGTAGGTTGACAAGTAAGAGTTAACAAAATGGAACAAGAGTGGGAATCATGGTTGCTGACTGCTATGATTTGAATGCCCCTACAAACCTCTTTATTGTGAGTTATTAAGAGGTGTAGCAGGTAAGACTTTGAAAAAGGGAATGGGTCCTGAGGACTTTGCTCTCTTGGGTGGATTAACCCAGTCACAGATTCCTGGGATCAGTCAATTAATGAGTAATCTCAGGAGTGCATTTGTTGTAAAGTAAGCTCTCTCTTACTAGTCTGTCTTACGTATTTTGATCTGCCTATCCTCAGAATTCCTCAACACAGACCCTACTACGAAGAAATGCGCAAGTAAATAAGCTCCCTCACATCTGCATCTCTTGGCTTCCAAAATGACAAAGTGAATAAACTTTGTTCTTCATACATTTATCCAGACTCTGATATGCAGTTATCAAAACATAAAGCAGAATGACAAATTGTCTTTAAGTTAAGAAAATTTGAGTGCAGATACATAAATTGATTTTGGCAAAAATTAATTATTTCCTATATTAATTCTTTTGAATTAATACATCTGGACATAAATTTGTAAGTATATTTAATTTTAAATTTTAATTAGCCTGGGAATTTTGAAATGAAAAGTGTTTAATATTAAGAACTTTGGAAGTGATATATTATTTTTCCAGTGTCTATTCATTAGAGAATCCTATCCATCTCCTTACAAACTATGGGTATGCTATTTTGGATATATTTAATAAAGAAATGCTTAGTAACAAGAATACATTGGTGGTTTAACCAAATAGTGCCTTTGGAGTTTCATAACATATTTAAGAGCTTTATGAGGTCAAAATCTATGTTTTGTGATCAGGGATCCCCAAAGCAAACAAAGGAAGAACTGGTTGGTAGCAGAAGTTTCCTTTCTGGATGCTGTTCACTGTCCTTTCTTGTGAATGTTGATGTCACAGAGTCTTCCTGGGACCAGCACTACCCGTCACTAGTAGCTAAATTGTATAATTTAGAGGCTCACTGCAAGACATATTATCACTTTTTTTGTGTAATACACAAGGCATCCTAAGCTTTTATTTATTTATTATTTATGTGAAGACAGGGTCATACTAAGTTGCCCAGGTATGATTTGAACTAGTGTTCTTTCTGCCTCAGATTCCCAAGTGCTGGTATTATAAACATACGCCACTGTGTCTTATTTATTATGATATTTTGCCTCTAATTTAGCCATCATCAGCAATCTATGTAATATTTTGACTTCTATTTCACATTTGATTGCTATATTTTACATTTGTTTCCGAAGTTGGGTAGTGTATTAATCATGTTAACTAAGACCAAACACACACACGTACATGCATCCCCTTCATGGTGCGTATTTCGTGAAAGTTAACAAAGAGTCTTGATTTTTCATTGCAACTCAGGCC
The DNA here is from genome assembly GCA_004365215.1 of Cuniculus paca. Taxonomy (NCBI): domain Eukaryota; kingdom Metazoa; phylum Chordata; class Mammalia; order Rodentia; family Cuniculidae; genus Cuniculus; species Cuniculus paca. The sequence continues at coordinate 5,981 of RJWT010025623.1, read as the reverse complement.
TCGTGGTAACTAAGGCTCCACAATTTCGTGAGCACATTATCTGGAAATCAAAGTCTCTTCAATCACCGTGATGGGTCAAAAGACAGCTCAAGAGTCAAGCAACAGCAGTGTCAGGACTCACCTTTAAAGTTCCATGGATGATTTCTACTCACGTTTCATCAGTGAGAGGAGGCACAGGACCAGTCCTCACTTCAAAGTGGTGGGAGAAGTTCATAAAGCCATTTTCAAAGGTTTCCTTTTTAAAAAGATCTTTCTGGTCTTGCCTACTGTAAATTTTACTACCTCTTCAAAGCATTCAACAGTGACAGGAGAAAAGGAGTTTGTGGAAACAAGATAAAATAATGTCTTCTTTTCACTGTTTTCCATGGCTGGTGACACCAGCAGCTCGGGCTATTGTACTCGCAGAGGCCGAATGGAAGATTTCAGTTAACGGTGGAACTTTGGTGTTATTATCTAAGTAGTGGTGAGTAAAACTCAGTCTCCAGAGCTCCCAAATCTAGAACTTTGTATAGTCAGTAACTTTCTTGGAGTGGCCATCCCTTTCAGTGACCTGGGTGGGAAAAAGGAGGCTAAGATTCCACGAAAACTATCTTCGTTTCATGATGAAAATGTTATCATCTTTGTTGTGTTACATTTGGTGGAAGAGCAAGGTCAGCTTGACATTTGTCCTTTGTCTACCTACTGCATTCCCCTGTCATTTTTCAGTGTTTCTTCTGTGTTCCATCAGTTCTGCATATGCCTTTACAGCCTGGCACTCACAGAACTGCAGAAAGAATTTTCTTGCTAGAAAGCATACTGGATGCTTGAAATACTCCAACATCAAGAAAACAAAACAAAGCAAAACAAAATAAAAAACTCTTCTCCCTTCCACAACTGCTTTTTTACAATGGTCATCAGCACTTCAGATGACTCTTGAGAAATTTGATTTTTTTTGTATGTTTGTGACGTTTTGCCTAAATTCTTTTACTGTCTCATTTCATTATCTTTTGGATTTCCAGAATCCAAAGATATTAAGATTTCATATTGCTAGTATATGTATAAAACTTGTGTCTTGTCCTATGTATCACATTAAGTTTTTCTTTTAAATTGGATATTATTTTATTGTACCATAAATCTATGCCATTTTCTTTAAAAAATGATTGCATGTTTTAGTGCAATTTCAGTGTTAACAAAGATTCAAATATTTTCATTTTCAGGAAGCAGCAAAAACACAAATTCTGCTTATTTTTAGGATTTCTGAATGTATTTTCAGTGCAAAGCATTCACATATTACAGCAATGAAATCATCAGTGTAAGAAATTTTTAAATGCATTAGGTATATTTGCAATTTCACTGCATTAAGTTGACAAATACATTTCTAAGGTAATAGAAAAAACGTTTGGCAAACTTTGCTATTTTAACAGGACTTGTGCAATATTTTGAGGACTGAATTAATAGCACCTAAGTAAAATGCTACTAGCAAAATATTAGGAGGTCAAAAGTGACAAAGAACAAGATAAGAAAAAAGAGGAAAAGGAGATTAGACAAAGAGAAAGGGGGAACAAAGAAACCAGAGAAAAGGAGAGGAAAATAATACACATACCAAGAAAAAGTTATTTCGGTATTCTGATCAAAAAATTAGATATGTTATCACCATTTCATTAAAGATTTTTAAGGAAGTAATTCTGTTTGCTCCACTTGATGTTTATTAGGAAAGAAAATGATCACTCACTGTTGTCAGCAAAAATTTAATTGTAGTGAGGCACTAAAGCTTAGAAGCATTCATTTCTTTGAGTAAATTATCTTCAAACTTGTTAGGGAAATAATCTGAGAATTTGTTGGAAATTCTTTGAATGTATATAATATAGGAATAATTTTATTTGTCACAGTGAGGGTTCTCATCTTGAATATGATTGCATTTCTTTATGTTTTCATCAGTAAATCACAAAACATGTCCATGACTCAAAGAAATATAATGCTGAGATTTGGGTAACTACAAATCAGATATGTAGAATATGGTCATCATACCAGCAAGGTCAGTTTGATTTAAAAATATTTGAAATGTACTAGTCTCCCTGTCCACATAGAAGAGAAAACATTAATGCAGTCCCAAAAGAAAGGCAAAAAACGAAGACACATATCTCTCTGTTTCTGACCCTTACTTCTATTCTATATCTACATAGATATTCACACACAAATACATAAACTTATATATAGTCCAAAACAAAATGTAGGGGTATATTTCTTTCTGGCTCAGTCAAAATGTGGACACAAATTCAATAGGCTACACAAATCTAAGAGATTTCTGATTTAAGTGATTTTTTGTCCCTTATCAAAATGGGCATCCTAGCTAGTATTCTAATTCATTTTATTAGTTTCCTAAAACTGCTGCAATAAAATACTAATTTTTTAAGATAGCTTTAAAAACATAAAAATTTATCATACATAATTCTGGAAACAAAGTATCCAAAAATCAAGTCTCAGTAGAGATGCCATCCCTCCTAAGACTCCTAGACTTTGGCTAGAATTCTTTTAGACTTTTCTTGAACTTCCAATGGTCCTTGTGAACCTTTGGTGTGTCTAATTTTGCAGCTGTATCCTTGCAAATTCAGTCTTTGTCATCATATAGCATTCATCTCCCATGTAGGTGTTCACATCATCTTCCTTCTGTGCATGTGTGACTTCTTTATAATGAGGACACTGGTCACACTGGATTAAGGGCTCAGTCTACTCTAGTGTGACCTCAGCTAAAGTAAACACACCTGTCACAATTCTACTTTCAATTAAAGTAGTAATCTAGAATTCTGAAAGTTAAGAATACCATATAGTTTATAGAGGAGAGGGGAAACTGTTAACCCACAACAGTAATTGAAAGAATATTTCTTCAACAAAACAACAAGAAAAATACTAATTCCACTTCAGTTATTAGAAAGTCTTCTAAAAATGATTGAGAAATTTAAAGGCCACGATCTGTTTAGTATTTCCTTCAAATACTGGTGAAATTAAAATTCAAACCAGAAAAATTTTTAAAATATATAAATTTATTATGAAAGATATAATTTACTATAAACATATGTCATTGTAGTTTTTATATTTTGTGCTCATAAGAAATCATAAATACTATTACTCCGCAAATAAAATATTTTTATATGATTGTTTACTTATTTATCTACTAGTACTAGGGATTTAACTGAGAGCCTTTGCAATTTATATAAAACTAGCCATTTTTAATTTTTGTTCTGAGACAAGGCCTTGTTACACAGCTAAGTTGCCCAGGCTGGGATAAAAGTTGCAGTTCTCTTGCTTCATCTTCCCAGAGTGCTGGAATTGCAGGAATACACCACCACTCCCACCTGCAATGAGGTGTTTTAGGGTTGCACAATATCCATTCCACTAGCTCTATTCATAATATGCACCACAGCAGTAAGATGGAAAATAGATGTTATAGTGATTTTTTTCTCTAAAAATTGTTTTCATTCCTTAAATTTGAATATTATGAAGCAAATATAACATGTCAATTAACTATATAAATATAGATGCATATGTGTTACATATACAGTTTGTACATATGTATGTATATATATATATGTATATGAAAACAGCATGTTTTTAACAGCAAAAAATTTGGAATCTCATGAAATCTACAATCAGAGAAAAAGTTTCTGAAATATGACCTTAGTTTCTACATATTAAGGTAATTGAAAAATTATAGATAGAGGAGACTTAAGGCTGACAGAATCATTGCTTACAGAGGAGTTTATACACTTCTCAGAGTGGCAGACAATACAGAAATTTTGAGGAACGCCAAGAAGATCCCAGTAACTCAATTGGACCAAACAAATTAGAGAATTGTGACTTAGGCTGAGCTGAAAGTTTGAAGTTGTAAGCAAAATCTATCTGAGGGATTTTGTCTTTATCCTGAAAAAAACAAATAGAAGACTTGAAAGTTTTTGACCAAAATTACTTGATTTAAATATTCTTCTTATGTGATTACATGACAAAAATGAGTACGACTTACGATATGAATGAAAGTCACTCTTAGTTACAACTGAGAATGAGTTACAAAATCAGTGTGGAAATGGGTATCATCTGAGAGACTTGTATCAAGTGAGAGATGGTGAGAATGTCAACCAGGCCTGTAACAAAACTGGAAAGAAATTGAAATATTGGTAATATTAAAGGTCTCATGCATATACATGGCATACGGAAAGGAAACAACACTGAAATTTTGTATGATGCACTTTTGGAAATTGGGAAAATGATATTAAATTTTCCAACATAGATACTATTGAAGAGCATTTCTTTTTGAACTTATAATTCATGTATTGTAGGGAATGTTGACTAGACATAAAAGTTGCAGATACTGCCTCCATGGCATTAAAAGCAGCAACTAAAAAGAAAGAAATATGTTATGACTTTTATTAAAATGTGGGGAACCAAGCTACGATATAAGCAGTAGGGAAAACGCCTGTCTGCATAGTTTTCCTACACAGGGAAGATGATTAGAAAAAGGCAGCCATATAAAAAGATCAGGCAACAGTGTTATAGGATGAAGGAAAAAACAGCACATTCGAAATCCTGAATAGAACTAATAATAGGAAACTGGAAGAAGTTTATTAATTTCACTTAGAAAATGCTGTAAAATGTACATTTTGAGTTTAATTTCAAGACTACTACGTATTTGTTTAAACTAAGATGTACTTGGAAAGATAATAAATACCTACGAATTGGAAAATATTTAAATATTTAACTAACTTGGGAAGATGGTCTTTATACTTAGGAAAATTCCAAATTAGTCAAAGGAAAGAATCTATCTCTGGTCCAGTTGAGACTCCTCTCCTGTCTTGTGAGTTATTACAGAAGAGACAGGGCTCAGCACTGCAGTATGTGTCTGGGGACATGGAGGGGAAGAGGAGAGGCACTAGTGCACTTCCAGGGGTCTGACAATTCTGCAGTTTTGCAAGATAAAATCTATCTTTATGCAACTCATTCAAATAAGGAACTCAGTCAAAAGAATCTAAACTTGGGTATATAACCTGTAAAATCTCAGAAAAATAATTTATTATTTAGAAGAAAAATCAGGTGGTATATTAGTCTGCTTTCTGTCACTGGGACAAAACACCTGACACAAATTAAAGGAAGGAAGGATTATTTTGGCTCCCGGTTTTCATAGATTCCAGTCCATGATCAGCTTGCACTGAGGCAGAAGCATCACAGTGACAGAGCAATGTGGAGGAAAGCAGCTTATCTCAGGGCATCTAGGAAGTAGAAAGAGAAAGACCTAGAGAGGAAAGGTCAGGACCAGACAGTCTCCAAGTTCATGCACCCCTGAGCCACTCCCTTCAACTGGACCCCACATGCTGCCTGCTACATTTCCATTTCCTCCCAATAATGCCATCCACCTATCACCTTATCTCTGGATTAATGCAATGATGAAATCAAGGCCATCATGATCCAATTACTTCTTACCTTTCCATCACTAAATATTACTGCAGTGGGGAGATTTCATATTTAAGCAATAAAAAAGGAGTTTTATTACATCTTACCTCATATACACAAATGTCATTGTAAAAGTTGTAAAAGATAAACCAATGAAAATAGATCTTCATCATACTTTTTCCCATGTATACTTAGTTTTTCATTCCAAAAGCAATTTTGATAATAATTGTTAGTGTAACTTTTAAAAAATATATGAATTCTTATTATCAGACAAATATTTTTATTAGTACTTGTTCTTTTGCAGGATTGATATGGTCTTTTCAGAATCTTGGGTAAATACAAACTTCAGAATTCTTTTTCTTCTCAGGATTACATATTTCTATTGTTAAAATTTTGGATCAGTTAAGCATAGCCATTATTGCCATCTCCCCATCCTAGTTTCTATTGCTACTGTTTCCAGTAACAAACATTTCTGTTTCTCAACTTTTCCTCATTTTATGCTTGGCATCCACACTCTTGATACTGTTAATTCCATTGCTACTTTACCATCTGTTTTCTGGTTT
>RJWT010025622.1:0-16080 GCA_004365215.1 Cuniculus paca | reverse complement strand
AATATAAACCTAAATATCCCTTCACTCACCTGGTTCACGACCATAAGAGATCAAATATTCTCAGATTCTGGAACACAAAAATGCTTCCTGAACCATGAATATAAAGACAGTTACCTTACATGATCATATAAATCTTATGCATAAACTAAAACAAACTTCACACATTGGTAAAATTTTAGAAAACAATGTAATTCCTGTTAGAAGCAAGACAGGAAAATCTATTATTACAGTTAGTCGTCTTTCTTTAGGAAATATTAGTCAATGCAATAAGATCAGAAGACAGGGAATCAGAGACACGTGAGCATTAACAGGCCATGAAGTCATAACGAGTATTGGTCTTGTTTTAATGCTGATCCATAACGCTAGGCAAACACTTCACAAGTCATCTGTTTCCAAGACTACAATGATAAGAATACAAGATGTGATCCTTAAGAGAAAGAAAACACAAAGTGAGTTCTGCTTTCCAAACTGAGACAATGTGAAGGGGATCTCAAACCGAATGGAGTGGTATTGTTGAGCTTCAAAAAATGACTGGTGGTTGGGCGACTGGAGAAGCTGGAATTCATGGACAGGAAAGAACAGGAAAGGAGCCCAAGGTATCTGCATATAATCTCAGTTTGTTTGTTTGCACATACACAGGTCAACCCTGCCTAGGGCCTCATTAGGATGAGCAGGGACTGTGAATAAAACTGTGTAGAAAAGTTATTTAAGTTTACTAAAAGATGTGCAATGTGTTTCTCAAAATTCTTGTGTTGCCATGCTAACCCCAGTGTAATACTATTAGGAGGTGGGACCTCTGGGGTGATTCTGGGACAAAGGTGAACCCCTCATAAATGGGAGCTCCCACTTCCCCCACTCTGAAGATACAAGACCATGGTCTATAACTTAGAATCAGGCCTCACTACACACAGAATCTTCCCACATTTTCATCCTGGTCTCTCAACTTCCAGAAGGATAAGAAACAAATGTTTGTGGTTTAATCCATCCAGCCTATGGTATTTTGTTAGAGCAGTTCACACCGATTGAGACAGGATATTAATAAACTATACGTATATGAAGGCATGTGCCATTTTTGTGAAGAACAGCATTAAACATATTTATTCTCTTTAAATTAACCTACACATTCACTTTAATTACAATGGGACAGTTCTCCTAAAATTTACATGAAAAGTAAAGATCTATGCAAACATAAGACAATTTTCCAAACCAAAATATAAAGAGAGTATTCACACTTCACGTTAGAGAAAATGTTAAGAGCCAAAATCAAAAGATCATTTAGTAAAGATAATTGAGTTTGACTACAAGAAAACTCAGAATTTCTGTATGGTTAAGGAAACAATAAACAATATTAAAGATCAAAAGAAGACAAGCAAACCATCTTCCAGAATACATGAAGAATTCTTGGAAATCAGTATTTAAAATACATTAATCTAACAGTGAAAGTAGGAAAAAATTAAAAGAGACAACTAGATAAGAGATTAATGGAAAGTAAATGTACAGAAAGTTGCTGAATCTCAACAAATAACCAAGGAATTACTGATTAAAATGTGAGATGCCAGTTTTTGTCCATCAAGTCAAATACTTTAGTCTGCCAGTTTAAATACTTAATGAAGCTATGAGGAAAAGGAATTCTTACAAATTTCATGTGGGAACAAAACCAGGCACAGCCACAGAGCACAATTAAGCAGAATCTAGTACATCAAGACAACTGTTATTTCATTTCCAGATATATATGCTCTTCTCCTCAGCTGACACCCCACCTCTAAAAAAGGAAAATCAAAAAAGCTTGAATATGTATGTGTGGAAATATATTCAAATTTGGTGCACCATATCCTAATCTTGAAAAGATAAAAACAATGGCATGTTGGAGGTCTAATTACCCATAATCACAAGAATAAACAGACTGCAGTATCCTTATAATGAAATATTACATAGAAATCAAAGTAACAAATTAGACTTTTATATAAACATGGATTGAATTTACTATGAGAACAGTTGGCAAAAAACAAATACAAAATATGTATAGTCTCATAGAAAGACCCACATATATACACCACACAAAGTATATATGCATATGCTGTACTTGTTTTAAGGAAAAGAAAGGTGCATATTAAATAATTTACTAGAAGATCAGAATTGTTGGCAGTTTCACTACATTTATAATTTTAAGAAAAAATACGAAAAGCAATTAACAATATAGTATTAACATTCATCAATACTAGAAGAACAAAAAGTAGATGCCTATATGTTTTATTTTATCTTCTATTTTCTTGCAAATGTCTCAAATCATTTTTAAAAAATCAATGTTTTTATACCAATAGGGCAAAGTTAATGGTAGTAAACCATAATTGAAAAAATTCGGGGTCCAAAAAACATCTTGGGTCATTGCAAATACAAAACCTTTGGAAAAACAAGCCATACGTCATTTCGTTGTTGGATTTGCTTGTTAGATATAGCTTTGAAATATCTAGATTTTACTCTTTTTCTTGGTAGGGAAGTAAATTAGAATAACTTAAGTTTTTAAAATAGATATTTTGTTGGTTTACCTTAAATAACTCCCATGTGAAAGTTGGTAACTCATCTACTTGAGTTATTGTGGTCTCTGTTAAGAGGCTGTGAAGTTTTTCCCAAGAACATTTTGAAGTAAAAATCAGACACAAGGCCATGCTCTAATGGCGCCATTAAATTGTTCAGAGCTTTGTCTGGCACTTACAGTAATACTTAAAGGATCCCCCCAAGGCCCATGAAAATAGAGCTGAGATATTATGTTCATTCAAACCAATGTCTTGCAATTTATATCTAATGAAATTTTTTTCTAACATTGTTTCCTTCACTCCTCCCTCGTTAATCAATTAAAAAGGAAGAGAGTAGTAAAATATAAAGATACCAACTCTAGAGAAAGTTTCCAGCACTCCACAGTTAGAAAGTAAGCAAGTGACACATGGATTTTTAAATGTGAGCAATATATCAGAAGTAGAGAAAGAAAATTAATGTGAACTTGGGGAAAATAATACCACTAATACTATTCAGTAGCAGATCTTGGGTATGTTTTTCTCTTTGATTCTGAAATTATTGGATATCTTTATGGACTTTGCCGGTAAAATAATTCCAGTTTTATTACTACCCATATCCTGTGGTTTTATTTCCTAATAAAAAGATGTATAATGTTAGTATTGTCCTGAAATGTAATTGATTTCCGAGAAGTATAATTTGCTACCTGGGAAATGGTGTTTTGAATTTCTATAAAGCAGTGCATGAATGAAGGAGATGCTGAGAAGGGCTGCAGTGACAAAAAGTAATAATGGAGATAAAAATTATTTTTCATTATTTTAGTGTTGGATAGTTTTTAGTTTAATTTACTGAGCTTTTTTAAAGCATGTATTAAAATTGCATATTTCAATCGAAACTTTCAAAATCCACTTTGATGTTATGAAATATTTTTGTTCCTCAAATCATTATGCTATCCATAATTTTAAATTGAACTTTCTTTCCTTCCTCCAAAACATAGATAGATATAATGGAATGATAGCAGAGAAAATACGAGATTTAATTGGGTGGTTCTTAAGCAAGAGGATTCCTGATCTGTGGTGAAGCTAGCTGCAGGAATGACCTGCTGTAATGACCCTAGAGAACATAAAGTAGTTAACTGAGGGTATGGTGAAGGACAAATCCTAAGCATTATGAGAGGCACTTAGATTCAGTTCTACTTGGGGAGAAAGGAGTTATATACTATACTGCATCCCTTCTTATCCCCTTTCAGAGAGGCAAGGTATTCCCCGATTCCTCTCCTGTTCTCAGCTCTCAAATTCCAGTTCCCTAAGGAGAATCAGCCTTTATTTTCATCTGCCCAGCAAAAGCCTACTCTATCTTTGAATTTCACTTCCTCAGAGAAAAAATATCATAGCCTGAGCCAAGTGTGGTGATGCATGCCTGTAATCCCAACACTCTGGGAGACTGAAGCCAGATGATTTCAGATTGGAACCCAACAATTACAGTAGTTATTCAGCAAGACCCTGTCTTAAAAAGCAGTTTTTTTTAAGGGATGGGGATGTAGGTCAGTGCAAAGGCCCTGGGTCGAATCATATATACATCTTTTTTAATTAGAAAATAAACACAGGGAGAAAACACACATGTATCTGCGTGTTCTCAAGAACCACACCCTGCACAACTGCTGAATTCTTGAAAGCATCTGTGTTGCATATTTTGTAGCTGTTTTCACCAATAGTTTATTATCTTTTTTATTTTAAAGAGAATAAAACCTAACAAAGTAAAATGGAATAAAGCCAATCAAAACAAAACAGTGAAAGTGGTACAGAACATCAAAACAGGGTAACAGGAAATCAACAATGGCTATCATAATATATCTTGTTATCTTCAAAATAGTTGTCCATACCATCAGACATAGTAAAATCAAATAAAACAAAACAATAAAACCAATCAAAACAAAACACTGAATAAAACAAAACAATAAATTGGAACAAAACAAAACAGAACAATATTGGATTTCAAAAACAAGACAAGAAGAAATTCCCCATATTTGCTATACTGCATACTGTTATCCTTCTAATAGATGCTCAGACTACCGACCTTAGGTCTGCAAAGTCAATCAAACAATACAAGCATTTAGTTGCTTCTGTACCTCAGTTGTTATCAAATCATCCTGTCCTCTGAACCAGCTGGTTGCTAAAGTGGGGGAGAGAGGTGCTTCTTGATTCTCAGCCCGTATGCGGTCAGCTCCATAGGAAGGACGAACTGGCCTGTCTCTTCCTAGGTCCCGCATGGTTTTTTTCACCAATAGTTTAATACTTCATAGTCACAGTTAGAAGCCTTTTCTTCTCCCTTTCTATCCATATACTTATTTGCCTTTTTGTTATCTTATCTCATTTCACCCTAGGCCTGAGCCAACTGAGAGCTGAAATTTTGTATTTTCTTATATTAAAAGCTTGGGACTGAATGAAGATGAAAGAATAAAAGTTTGAATATAATTGATGACCCAGAGTGTTTTATTTCTTCTGAATAAGGATGACCTCTTTGGAAATCTCTCTGCAGAATAAGAATTTAAGTATCAGAGATAGCAATCCCTATATACAAAACTATTATTCCTTATCCACAATTTTGAGAATCAATAAAAGCTATTTTTTATGTAAATTTGGGTCAAAATTCATCTCCTACAAAGTCAAACCTGAAACAGCTTCAGTGTTCACTGGCCTCTCAGTGCCCCTCACAGCTACATGCACCAGGACTGATTACTGGGTGTTTTTCCTGTAAATTTGAATTCAAAAGTATGGCAAAACTTTTTAAATCTTTAGTGTTGAGTAAAATGGAAAAGAAAGTGAAGCATCATCATTATCACTAGTGTAGAAATGCAGCTCTTGAGTGACTACAAAACATCTTAGTAAAATACATTACATGCAAGCTGCAATGGTACATGGTTTAAAGAAAGATAAATATTAAGACATTGATGTTTTAGGAAGACAATAATGACAAGAACCACTACAAACAAGGAAGTCACTCAGAAGATTAAAAAATGAAGCACTTAACTGTGGGTTGAGAGGTTCTAACAACACCAACAACGACATGAAAGTATGCCACTGATGGCTTTCTGGACAAGAAGCCAAACGTGAAATGAACAGACTGTTTTCCACAACAAACTTAACGAATTGTTTGCCAACAAACCAACCATATTCAGCTTTCTGTTCTTCAAAACATGGACCAGTACGAAAATGGAACACTGCCAAAGCCCCTTGGTAAGTTTAATTTTCAATCTCCACAGTGTTGTTTTCCAAGAAAATGTCAAAGAATGCCATTTGGGGACTTCATTCTCGGAATTAGGCTAGAGAGCATTTTTGGTAGTGTTCAAAAAGTTATTTTTAATACATGCATGTAAGTTTATGAAAATAACAGAAGACATCATAAAACAGCAAAAGTGTTGATGATAAAACCTTATAAAAATATGAGAATTTAGGTGTGATTCTTTTGAGTATAAAATACACTATTTGAAGTGAGTTTCTCCTGCTCTTTCTCCACCTCCTTCTTCTCCTTCCTTCTCATCTTTCTCCTACTCCTCCTTCTCCACCTCTCTCCTTCCTCCTTCTTCCCCTCCCCCTCCTTCCTTCATTTCCTCGTCCTCTTCCTCTTCTTCATCTATGAGCAAGTCCTCCCCACACTTCTCTGGACTTGTCTTTGGATTAGTTTATTTCACTGATAACACAGCTAGAAGGACAAGATGCAGAAAAAGGGGAAAGGAGCAATCTGTGTATTTTTGTTAATTAGTCTGTATTCCCATGAAGCTAAAATGTAATGCTGTCATAATATTATGGCTGATTTTTCTGAGGATAGTTGTAAATAACTGCAGAGGGTTTGATTAATTTTCCCACATGAAATTTTGTTACTTTATCTCATAACTTCTACTATGTCTAATATTATTAAAGGTCACAGTGAGAAAAATATTCTAGAGCATGTCTCTGCACCATACTTATTAGATTCAAAGGAAATTTTCTGATTTTTACATACTTTTATATGATTTTGGCTGTATAGATACAACCACCAAAAGGATTTTTTCTGCCTTCTGCATGTAAAGCAAATCCTGTTTTGACTAAAATGTTCATTTGAGAACCTAGAAATTGTTGCTATGCCGTTCAGGCTGGCCTTGAGCTCACTTTGCAGCCCAGGCTGGTCTTGAACTCACAACAATCCTCCTGTCTCAGCCTCCTGAGTGCTGGGATTACAGGCATGCACCACCAGGCCCGGCTTTTCCCTTTCATTTTAAGTGTTAGCAATACACTCAAGCACTATAAATGTTGCTTTTTTTCTTTCTCAGTAACAAAGAAGGGACTACTAACTAGATATCAGGTTAAAAAGCTGAGGAAACACTGACCCAAACCTAAACAAGCTCTAAGGATTTGGAAGAAGTAAACACCCCTCTCCATAGTTCTGGTTATCAGTCCATGTCTTAACCAATGCTTTATATGAGAAGAGAGATTAAAATTCTCATTTGTCAGTGACTGTGACATTAGGTGCACCCAGTTGACTGATGAATGTAGATGCTAGCTCCTCTGAGTAGAGCTCCTTTATTTATATTTAAAAGTAAGTCCGTAAGATATTTCTATACATAATCCTGTCTCTCTTATTTAACTTATGAACCATCAGTAGGGGCAGTAGACCTGAAGACTGTACCATAGTTTGAGTCATTGTAGGGATAATGGGAATATATAGCCTCATTAGACTGAAAATCTTTATGGAGTTGTGCAACCTACTAATGCTACCAGTTCTTCACTCCAACCTCTATACTGAGGGTTAGTGAGTGATAGTTCTAATATTTATGAAGAGTTTGTTTGTCTGTTCTGCTATCATTTTTATGGGCACAATTATCTTACTTAACAATCCTCCCCCAAAATAAGAATGAATGGAAGAATTTCAACAATCCACCAACAAGGAGGAGGAGAATACATGGGGACTGATTTAATGGTAGCAGTGAATAAAGACAAAGGAAAATCAGGAGTGAACTATGGAGATTAAAGAATTCATGGATACTAGCAGAGATCACAGATGACTCTACAGGGTCAATGGTAAAAAATGCACATATGCAGAAAACAAAACAGAGGAATAGATAATATATAAGGTTATGTTACAGTGTATTGAATTTAATAATTTCTTTGCAAGTGAAATTTTTAAAAAGTCTGACTTACCTAAAGCCAAATAGAGCCAGGTGTGATGGTACACACCTGTAATCCCAGTGCTTGGCAGACTGAGGTAGGAGATTACCATAAATTCGAGGCTAGCCTTGGCAACATTGTGAGTTCAAGGTCACACTGAACTATGTATGCAGACCCTGTCTCAATAAATAAATAAATAAATAAATAAATAAATACTAAAGTCAAATAAAAGGGTAAGCATTAAGATTTCACTCCAGGCATTGGCAATCTAGTTTATTTCAAGTCAACCATTCCACTAAGAACTAAGTGACATTGACAAGTTAATTTAAAATCTGAATATACCAGGAAACTACTGGAAGCAGAAAACAAGATCCACTCCCTATATGCCCCACTCTGACTGTAAATACCAGCTGCTGAGGGTTGGCAGCCTTTTGCTTTCCAGTGGGTTATTTTCAAGGACTTGTCATCAGCTGGAGAAAGCCACCTGTTTCTAAGTCATGGGGTAGTCCTGCTCCAAAGACTAAATGATGAGGAAATGAGATCAGCATCCTCACCTCAATGCAGTTCAAGTCTAAAGGGCTTCCCAGCCCCTGAACACCTTGCAAAGACTGCCCAAGGCAGTGTAGTAATGAAATTGCAGTCCAGCCCTCATGACACTGTCTCCCTTGTGTCACTCCTCCAAAGAACTCATGATAAATTTCCTACATACAAATCTGCATCTCAGACTTTTCTTCCAAGTAATGAATAGTTCAGAGCCTGGGTTGGTAGCACAGACTTTAATATTTTCACTGATGGTGAACAGACTCAGGATACCAGTGAGGAAACCCCCACTGGTGATTATAGTTTATCAGACAGAGAAAATGATAATTATTAGAATGTTGGAATGGATGTGACTGGGGACTATTAGAGAAAGATGACAAAAGGCTGAGGGTAATTGATCATCAATTTGAGAAGAACAAAAGACAGAGGATCTCCTTGTCAGCACTTAAAAACTTCTACGACTATAAGGCAGGAAAAGTTGAGGAGGAGAGCCAGAGGTTAATTAAAAGAATTCGGAGCTCTAGAGAGAATGAATTCTCAAACTTCAAACATATGCTCTCCACCAGACCTATTCTTCTGATGGGGAACAAATCATACACTGAACCTCTCCTTTAAAAGGGTTCAGGGAATTCAAGATTTTCAAGCTCATCTACCCAGACAACTTCATTCCATGTCTCAATGTAACTCCCTAGGACTCCCAAGGAAGATCATGCCATCTGAAATAAAGAATTACACATCTTTTAGAAAGAAAACATCCTAACAGAGACAAAAGAGGTGACTGTGAGTGAATAAATATCAAGGGAAATGGAGCCCAAATTGCCCATTGTGAGCTGAGTTCTGTCAGACCTACCAAAGGCAGCAGGGCAAGCAACAGTCCATTGTAAAACATACCTAGTTAATCTAGTGTTTCCTTGGTCTTGATCAGCACAAGTAAGAAACTGACATCATCGACAGTTAGTTAAGTCTTTTTCTTCAGTACCCACCTAAATTGTATGTGTGGTCTCATGATCAGCTGAAGAAGAATAGAAGGGCAAAAATTAAAGATCAGAGGCAAGAGAATGAGAAAGCCATGTCTAGGGGATTTATGGAAGTATTTATGACTATGAAATTGTAGCATACATTATGATACCTTTGCTATATGTCAACATGGATATACTGAATTACACACCCTAGAATTTCCTTTCTAGTATGTGCTACAAGTTGGGATGGGCTACCAGTGAGGTTTTCTTATGAGATTGGTAGATGAAAGGGAGGAAGCAGACATTTCAAAGCTACTCTTCTCCCATTATTTAATCAAACACTATTCTAAATACTGCTGTAATGAAAGCTTCCAGATAATCAAAGTTCCAAGTCAACTAATTTTGAGTTCATAGGAAAAAGAGCATCCCTAGTGTGCCTGACTTAGTGAAGAGGAAGACATTTAAAGAGACTAGGCCCTCCCTAAGGTTTAGAGACCATAGGCAGAATAGGAGAAGAAAAACTGTAAAAATACCTTATGTTCTTATACCTCTACAGGCATCTCCATTTTGCTAACATGTTCATTTGCCTCACTGGCATAAAGTGGTGCCTGGGTCTGCAGTTCTTCCTTCTCTAGTCCAGAGAGTCCTTCAAGCTCCTTGTCTTAAAGACAAGGTGTGTGTGTCATGCTCTCGAAGTGCAAGACCCTGGCTTCAGTAACAAATGTTCATCACCAAGATGAGAGGCAACATGAGTACACAAGGGTTTCAGACTCTCCTTTGGGGATCCAACTTACCTTCTTAGATCTTGTTTTGGTTACTTTTTTTCCTTGCTGAGACAAACACCTGACACCAAGTGAAGCAAGGAAAGGTTTATTTAGCTTACAGTTTCTGGAGATTTCAGTTCATAATCAGCTGGCTCCAAAGCAGGATGGCATGCACTGGGGCAGCACTTCAAGGCAGCAGCCAGAGCAAAAAAAGGCAAACAAGCCTCTTTTCTACCGTTAAATTGTACACAGGCCACCCCCTCCTTCCCAGGGTGAGTGCAGCACTCACAAAATCTCCTTGCCCTCCTTTGCACAGGATGAGGATATTTACAAAGTAAGAACCCTGGCTCCCTGCTGAGTCAGTTAAACTTCTAAACTTCTCAAGTTGACACAATGTATTAACCATAAGAGACCTGCAGTCTACTCCTATTCTTCACTTGCTGACTGTCTGTCTGCAGTCTTTGGGCTCTAGCACTAGATAAGAAGATAGCCTTGTGATGACTGTTCAGCCAGAATTCAAATTGAGTAATTAGAATCACTCATGAAGCTCTGCTCACAGCATTGTAGGATTTTGCTAGCCTTATTCTGCAAATTTTCTAAGTTCGTACCACAAACTAGTTCCAAAAGCTTCCTAACCATGTGTTCAATATAATTATGTCAACTGGTACCAATCACCTCTCCAGGAGTCTCTTAACACAGTATAGTTAAGAATTAAGATTAATTGGCATAGGATATGAGAACTTTTTCAAAAATGTCCAAATCAATCTGCCTGCATCTTAAGGAAATGTCTATGTTTGTTGCATCAGTATGCATAATAGTTGAGATATAAAAACAACCTTTGTGTTCATCAACAGATTGACAGACACAGAAAATGTGGTATATAGCAATAATGAAATATTATTCAGAGTTTTTTTTTTTTAATGCAGATCCTGTCATAGGCTCTTAAGAACGTTCATAAATCTGGAGGATATTTTGCCAGGTGAAATAAGCTGGTCACAGAAGCACAAATTGCGTACAGTTTAATTCTTATGAAGAATTCAAAATAGTCAAACTGACAGAGGTAGAAAGGAGAATGGTGGTTGTCAGAAGCTGAGTGTGGGAGAAGGAGGGGTAGAGGAAGTTGCTGTTCAACAGGCATAAGGTCTCAGTTATGCAAAATGGATCAGTTCTAGACATCTTGGTTTGTTTTACAACACAGTGCCTATAGTTAGCAAGATCTATTGCATACTTAAAAGTTTTATTAAGGAAGTAGATCTCATGTGACAAATTCTTACCACCACAGCAATATCTATTTATCTACCCATCTTCAGATTTAAGATATACAATGAACCTCAAGGTGGAATAACAGTAATGTTTTTAAAAAACTCATCTATGATATTTGCGTTAAGATCAAGACAACAAAAAATTTAAAAGTAATCAGAGAAAAAGATTCTTTAACTTCAACAATGCAGCAACAGGACTGAAGACAATTTCAGAATATAAACTGTAAAAACCAAATGGTAATAATGATGTATCTTTAAAATAATGTAGGAAAATAACTGACAAATTAAAATGGCATAGTCAAAACATCCTTCAGAAATAAATATAAAACAGAGTCATTTCAAACAAACAAAAGTAAAAGGTTTTATCTGTAGCTGAACCACATACCAAAAAAATATTAAAACGACTCTTCAGGAAAACAGAAAATGATACAGTCTGAAACTCAGAAGGGCAGGAAAGTAAAAACAAAAACATATGGAAAAAGAGGCAGATATATCTAAGTGAATATTCAACTATTAAACAATGGGGCTAATATCTGCAGGTCTAAAATATAAAGAGAAATAAGAAATAACAAGTGCTAAGAGAAAGATTTTATGGCTATAATATTTGATAAATCAGATCTTAAAGCAAGCATCTTTCATATGAGTCAAAGATGATGCTCTATAGTTTTCAGGAGTAGAAGGGTCAATACACCACAGACATACTAAAAAGTTAGATTTATTTCTGCCTAATAAGGTGGTCCCAAAAATACATAAGGCAAAACCGGCAGAACTAAATGAAAAACATACAAAGCAACAATAGTATTGGAAGACTATCACAGTTGTCTCAGTAACATAGAATGATGAAGATATGAGTTGCTTGGTCTAAGCGACTTATTTAGATCACCTGAACTGCAGACACTGCACTTTTTCAAGAGTACAAGCAGCATTTAGCAAAGAAGACTGTTTGTTAAATCAACCTATTTCAAAAATAAAAATGCAGCTATCTGAAAAAGACAAAAATTGCAAATCAAATACAGTGTTATATAAAAAAGGATAGTATATCATAATCTTGTTGGTTTTACTCTAGTACTACAAGTCATAAAAGGTCAATTTAATACCTGAAAAATCAAGCAATGATTTTCCACTTTAATAGAACAGAAAAACATATATGATCATCTCAATTTGTGTATAAATAATTGATACAATCTCACTGCAATTCAAAATTTTTTTTAATTTATAATACACTAGAAATAGAAATGTTCGTTCTTTATCAGAAAAAAGTACCAATAAATTCCTTACAACAAAAATCATATTAATAAGAGATACCGAATTACAGTCCCCTGAAAATGGGAACAATACAAGGATACCTAGTTATAAAGCAAAACTGTAATCAGACCACATGACTTTTCAGGTAGAAAATCAAAATGCCTCTAGATAAATGACACAAATTAATGCTACTGTAATTATGTGAATGTAAGAAAGTTATTGGCTATATAGTCAATGTAAAAAATCATTTATAATTATTTCAGAAACTTAAGTTTTAAAAGAAGAAAAATGTGAAAACTTAGTTTGCAGAGATATTAAATCTCCTCAAATTGGTCCATATTTCAGTGCAATTCCAATTTTATGTAAAGATTCAGTAGCATCCAAGCTTATTACAAAGTTTGAGTTTGATATACTGCTGCATTTACAGAAGAGTGACAAGTAGACCAGTAGAATAGAAAGTCCAAAATAGACCTACAGATAAATAGAAACTTAACTTATAATAAAGATGGTAAAACTCCAAGAAAAGTTGGCACAAATTAGTGGAGAAATAATATTCCTTTTAGGTAAATGTGCCAGGTCAATTAGATATTTATAGGACTCTCTCACCCCTAAAATGAATCTTGACATCTAATTCTAAATATAGAAATCATATCTAGGATAATCATAAATCAGACAGAATATTAAAAAGTAAAGTTTTTGAATTATCTTCATGATATTGAGACTGAGAAGGATTATTTTTTAAGGACACTAAAAGCACTAAACATAAATAAAGATTGATAAATTATAGTACATTAAAATTGAGACCATCCATAAGCCACAAATTGAAAGAAAAATAACCCAGAGTGAGAAAATATGTATGTAACATTTATAACTTCCAAGGGATCACAGTTAAGACTCATGTATGAAGAAAGAATATATAGAAGGATGCCTGGAATTCAGAGAAGGGAAAGAAGAAGCCATCATAAAAGTCAAGAAAGAACTGAAACTACACTTTAAAGAATAAGAAAATCCAAATGACCAATAAACATACAAAAAAGCAATTAACCTCATTTATCATCTGGAAAAACACAAATTAAACCCACAAAGAGATAAGACAACAGAAACACCAGAATGGCTAAAATAAAACATGACTGAGAACACCTAGCGCTGTTGAACATATCAACTTTTCAAATATTGCTGTTGAGGATATAAACTGATGCCTTAGATGAACTCTTTGGAAAATGTTCTGGAGGTATCACTAAACTACAAAACATGGACTCTAAGATGCGGGCATTTTATTTCTAGTTATTATTGGGATTTAATGTCCATTTTTTATTAATTTGATCCAGAATGCACACATTAGGTATTGTGAATTAGATTTATTAGCTCATGATAAATAATAAGTGTATTATCTACCCTTTCCACTGTCTCCTATGTCTTATGCATAAAACCACACAATTGAGCTAGTTTTATACACAACTGGCAAGGTTCTCCCATGGATCGGTGACTAGGAAGATATGTTTTCTCTCTCTCTTCCTAAAAATGTCTCCTCCCAAATCTAACTGTTTTGTATGCAAATAAAATTTCTGCAGACCCCAGACAGCCAGATAGTCCTGTATCTGTCTCTAGGATAGGGCTTCAGTCTCCCAGGAATGAAGCTAATTTAGTTGCCTATCTCCTTTAGCTTTAGGGAGATGAGAGAAGTTGTAACACATTTTGAATCAGACCTGTTAGATCTTTCATTAGGAAAATAACTGGCAACAGAACTAATCTTTATGGTAATATAGACACTAAAACTAGGGCCATATGATGACTCTTTTCCACTCACCTGAATGTGGGCAGTGCCCCAGGACCAAGTCTTTGACCTTTGCTCTAAGGTGCACTACAGAGAAGCAGAAACAAAAGCAACAAAGATCCCTGGACATTTCTAAAATTTCCAGATCAGGGTACAAGAGTACTGGACCTGCAGGCATGTTTTACAATGACTGTTCACTTGGAACTTATTAAAGGTTCATTCATGTACAGTGCATTTGGTGCATTGAATTATAACAGCGAATGATGGGAAAGGACATGTGCAGTGGATATAGCTGGCCTGACCCAGTACTCTGTCACACTGTTAAGCTGAAAGACCCAATGGGAGGTACCTTAAGCCCTGTGCGCATTTTTTTTCTTTTGGTAACGTGGATCGAACTCACAACTTCACGCTTACCAGGCAGGTGCTGTGTCGCTGAGCTACACACCTCCGTGCACATTTCCAATTATTTTTTCTTTTCTTTTAGTTACAAAATTCTTTTTTTATGGAAAAAAAGTAAAACAAAATTTCATAACAAAATAATATGAGAATAACGATAGTTAATACATTACATGTTGCTATCTTTCAAGCAGTTGCTCAAAGTACAAGATCTGAGCATAAAAATTGCTCCATCTTTAAACCCAGCCCATTCAGCACCTGTTCCATTCCTTCCATTTTTGCTTTCCACCAGCATGAGCCCACTCACTCTGAGAGTACTTTCACCCTTTAAACTTAATCAAACTTAGCTGCTTTTTCCTTAGCATTGTGTGCAAAATCTAATTCATTGTCCATGGTGCACAAGAACCTGGAAACTTATCCTCAGGAATTCCACACCCATGGTAACAACAGTACTTGAAAATGTTTCTTTTATCCAAAAGCAAATATTCTTTATAGTATATTTGTTTCTGTGGCTAGGACTTTTTATCAGAACACGAAAAAATTCAAGATCATTTATTTCCTCAAAGTATGCATCCAGTAGACTTATGTGCTCTGGTATAACAAAGACATGTTCCTAGCTGCGTTGCTCGTAAAGGCCTTAAACTGGAGGCAAAGAGAGTATCTACTAACAGTGGAGAGGACAATTATTACAGTATATTTACACAGTAGAATTTAATAGAGGGCTGTGGGATTTTTATGTAGAGAGACAGCACACCATGGCCTTTTTCCCAGGAAGCAGCTTTATTCATGCTGGTACCAACTCAGTGGATTCATGCCTAAAGACCGAGTGCCGAGCATGGTGTAATCGCACCCTTTTATACAATTTTTGTGTTTTTGTCTCCCTTGTATGGCCCTACGCTAACATTTTACAGTCTGGTTGGATATACCTTAACATTCTACAGTCTGGTTGGGTATGATTTATGTTACAGAGCTACATCAGAACTATACATGGGTGCACAGAGATTGATATCACTACATGGTAAAAAGCTCCCAGCCCTTGTAGAGGGACCCTACTATAATAGGAATAACATGATAATGTCACAGGATAATTTTCACACACGTAGCTTTAAACAAAAGAAGCCAGACATAAAAGAATATATATTCTATTATTTCTTTAAAACAAAATTAGAAAATAGGTAGGTTACTGTGGTCCATGTGTGAAGTCCCAGCTACTCTTGGGGAGGCTGACTTAGCAGGATAACGTGAAGATATGAGTTTCAAACCAGAACAATACAGCAAGATGCTATCTCAGGGTGAAGGGATATTAATTAGACAAATTTAGCTATGCTGTTAGAAATCAGAAAGGTATCCACCTTTGGCAAAGAAAATGGGAACATGTTAGGGTTAAGGAGAATTTTAGCAATACCCCAAGTCATGTGAATGGGTAATGGTTACACAGGCATGTTTATTTTGTAAAACCTGAACAAAGAAGTTCAACTATGATTT
>RJWT010025621.1:0-16087 GCA_004365215.1 Cuniculus paca | reverse complement strand
GACAATAAAAGCCCACGATGCTTCTTTGAGTGGCTGTTTATCGTATATCTAGAAAATCCAAGGCTATATGGATTCCTTCAAAAACCAAGTCTCCTAAGTGATTTCAGAAACCACCGTAGGTCATTCCTTATGGTAACTGGAAAATCATGCACGTTTTCCTTTAAGGCAAAGCAGGGAGATGGTAGAGCAGTTATCCAACATCTAGGTCACCATATGTAACACGTTCCTCTATCTATAGGATCAGTTTATCCTATTTCTGCTGCTCAAATCTCGTTAATCTGATAGTTTCATTCCTGTGTGAGTGGGAGGATTATCCTTGTTTCTGACTTTCCCTTTTGATCATGAGCTTAATGATAAGTAACAAAACTCATTTGAAAATGCTTAGCAAGGGCAGAGAAATATTGTCATTTTTGGAAAAACCTAGTTTTGTGATTTCGTAGTAGTCAGCAAAGATGTTTGTATCGTTTCTCTATTTTTTTCTTTAATTTTTTGAGGTTGGTCAGAGGATAAAAATATGTGAGTTCTGCCAACAGTTGTCTTTGATCTTCAGAGTTGTGCTTTTCCATTACATCAGTTGAACATAGAGGATGGAAGAAATGTACTTTTGTCCTTCATCTCTTCGTAAATGTTCTTAGACCATGATAGCAAGCTCATTACTGTTGTATATGAATTTCCTTCGGCAACATAAGATAAAACCAAAGCATAGACACATTTTTAGGTTTGTATTTTTTATCGATGTGATAAACACCATGACAACACATGAATATCCTGTTATAGGAACACATTCAAGTTAATTATTTGTGCTTTGTTGCAAAACACAAAAGGAAACTAAAGTTTAGCACTATTTTCAGTATTGGTATTGTTTTAGAAAGAGCCATTTATATCACCAAGGGAAGAAAAGTGAACTCTGTACAAATGTCAGTGTAGGTGAAAGAACTTTGTAACCTTTCAAGAATACTTCAGAGAACCAAATTCAGAGAACTGCTTTTCTCTTTAAAAATTGTATAGATAAGGGCTGGGGATCTAGCTCAGCGGTCTAAGCGCCTGCCCGGCAAGCGCAAGGTCATGAGTTCAATCCCCGGTGGCGCAAAAAAAAAAAAAAAAAAAAATTGTATAGATATATCTACAATGAAATTTTAGTATTATTTATTTTTAAAATATTTACAATAGGTCTCCAAATATGATATTTTATGCCTCAAATTTTATTATTTATTGGATATTTGGATTATGTATTACATTTCATTTAGAAAATTCAATCTTTGCACAGAAATTTGAAACTTTTCTTATACCATAGATCTTTATTATATAATTTTGTAAAACCAAATTTACCCATAATTAAAAGAAAATGCAAACACCCATTCAATTGTCTCTCTTTTCAAGAACGTTTTTGTCACCCAAGAAAGTATCCTAGTGTCCTTTTGGTCAGTACGTTATCACATCCTCCATTTCAGATGCTACAGACCTGCTTTATGTTACTGTAGATGATTTTAGCTGTTCAAAAGGCAATGGATTTTTCACATACACCTTTTTGTGTCTGACTTCTTTCATTGCTCATAATGCACTTGAAATGTATTCAATCTTGATGTACACGTCAGTAGTTCTTTTTATTGCCAAATAGCCTTCCATTCCATGGATGTATCATGATTTGATTACCAATATCTGATGTTAGATGTTTGGGTAATTTTCAGCTTTTAGCTATTATGAAAAAGCTATTGTGAACATTGATGTGTATGTTTTTGTGAACTTAAGAGTTCTCTCGGATGACTAGGAATAGAAATTTTCCCTTATAGTAGTCATACCATTTTATACACTCACCTACATGAATGAGAATCTTTGTTTTCTTACATTTGCCAATTCTTAGTATTGTCAGTCTTTTCATTTTTAGTATCTAGTGGTTGTGTAGCAATAGCTCATTATAGATTCAATTTGCGTTTTCTCATGGTTAATAGTGATGGGTACCTTTTCATATGCTTTTTGACAATTCATATATTTTCTTTTGTCAGGTGCCCACTAGTGGAAATCATTTTGCTCATTTTTGAATGTGTTGTTTTCTTATTATTAAGTCATCATATATATTTTGATGCAGGCATGTCCTTTATCAGATAAATTTATGGAAAATATCTTCTCACAATATTTGTGCCTAACCTTTTCTTTTCTGCTCTTTCTGTTTTGAAAAACAGAAATTCAATATTTCTCTCCTTTTATGGTTAGTGAATATTGTTCCATGTCTATGAAATGCTTGCTTACTGAAGTTAGGAGGACATTCCCCTGTGCATCCTTCTAGAAGTTTTACAACTTGAAGTTTTATATCTATGATTCATTTTGAGTTCATTTTTCCAATTAAGTGTGAGTTATATAATGAAGTCTGTTGTTTAGCAAGTGGTTTCATTGTTCAATGCCATCTGTTGAAAAACTTTTCCTCTTTTCTCTTCCTTTGAATGGCCTTTGCGTTATTGAAAAGTAGTTGCCCATGTGTAAGTGTAGCTCTGCTTCTGGACTCTCTATTTTGTCCCACTGATGGTCTGTATATATTTAGCTCTTTAACAAAAGACACTATATTACCTAATATTATATACTTTCATTGCAAATCTTAAAATCTCAGAGAATAAAACCTATGGATTGTTACTTTTTTCCAAAATTGTTTTGGCTATCTTTGGATTTTTATATAGATTTTAAAATCAGCTTCTTAATTTGTACCGAAAACTAGGAATTTGATTTAGATTGTATTGAATATAGAAATCAATTTGGGAAGAAATGACATATCAAATTGGGTTTTCTAGCCCATGAACATATTTTACTTCTCTATTTAGATAGATCTTCTCTAATTTCTTTCAGGAATGTTTTAAAACCTTTTAATATAGAGTTTTTGCATTTCCACTAAACTAATTTTTAAGTGTTTTATGGCATTCTAAATAGTATTTTAAAGTTTATATTCCAGTGTGGCTAATAAATGCAATTTAAATTGATTGTCAGATATTTATTTCATATTCTGTTACCTTGGTAAACTTATTAGTTCTCATAAAGTTTTATTAGATTCCTTAATAGATTCTACATAAGAGGTTCATAACTGTGAATAAAGATACTTTTATTTGTTTCTTTTTCTGACTCTCTCTGTCTTATTGCAATGCTTAGGACTTGATGTATAATGTTAAATAGAAATGGTGAGATCAGGCATATTGGCCTGTTCCATAATCTTGGCAGGCAAACATGCAGCCGTTTACTGCTTCAGTATGATGGTAGTTTTGGGCTTTTATAGATGCCCTTTATCAGGTTGAGAAGTTCCCTTCGGCTTGTATTTGCTGCAGTTTTTATTAGTGGTAAATGTGTGTTGAATCTTTCAAGTCATTTTCTGTATCTTTTGTTACTATCATAAATTTTTCTTTTTTATCTAATCAATAGAGTACATTATGTTGATTGGTTTTCTAATGTCGAGACAATTTTTCACTCTTGGATAAACTCTACTTGGTCATATTATAAATTTGTGTTTATCATAATAATTTATGCTAAAATTTTAAAGAGGATTTTGTTTCTATGTTTGATATTTATCTGTATTTTTTTTTTGCATCTTTGGTTTTGGTATGAGTGATATTTATTCTTTTAAAATGAGCTAGGAATCACTGTTATCTCCTCAGTTTCCTCAGTTTGTATAATATAAACATTCCCTTGATTGAATTTCACCAGTGAAGTTATTTGAGCCTATAGCTATTTCTTATAGGTAGGTTTTTAATTAAAACCTTCATATCTGTGATTGATAGACTCTATGGAGGCTTACTATGTTTGTCTTGAGTAAGCTATGGCAATTTTTGAAGGAATTGGTCTATTTTATCTAGATTGTCAATTTTTTTACACCATTTTTCATAATACGTAGTTTATTCTTTTGTCTGGAAAATATACAGTAAAACCTCCTTTTTCATTCTGAAAAATAGTAATTTGTATTTTTTCTCTTGTTTATCAATTTTCCTAGTAATTCTATCAACTCTAATAATTTTTCAAGGAATGAATTTTTGACTTTATTTTCTCTATTGTTATTCCATTTTCATTTAATTGTTTTCTGTTCTCTTTTGTAATTTCTTTTAATTATTGACTTAGTTTCCTTAGCATTTTCTAGTTTCTTTTGAAGATAAGCTAATTTTGTTTTGTAGTACAGTATATGCCCCTTAAATCACTGCTTTATTTTATTTCCCAAATTTTGATGTTATATTTTCAGTAGGTTTCAGTTCTAAGTGTTTTCCAGTTCCATTGTAATTTCTCTGATCTATGAGGTTTTACACGTGTATTATAAGCCAGGTTTGGTGGCACATGCCTGTAATCCTAGCACCCAGGAGGCTTTGCTCATGAAGTGTACCTCTTTGGTGTCACAGTCCGATATCTGGGGTGTAGATGAGGTGTCCCCATTCTGGCTCAGAGAGAATTCTAGAGTCTCTTAGACTCTTCCTGGACTCTATCTTGTTTCTGCTTCCAGCCTAGTAGCATCTACTCTCTAGCATGCTCCCTGAAGTCTCATCACATGCCCAGCCCCCACTTGGCAAGGAACTTTTGGGGAGCTCTAGCCAGACATCTGGCTTGCTTCTCTGTGTATTTCTTTCTCTATGGAGCACTTCCTTATAGTTCCAGTCACCATGGCAGCCTAAACCCTAATCTCTGTTTTCGTAGCTCAGAATGACTGTCTTCCACTACTAGAGGTTCTGCTCACTGCTGTGGTCAGGAAATTCTCAGCAGGTCAAGGGCCAGGAAATCCAAGAGTTTTGCTTCATCCATGACTCCTTTCTGTCAAGGGCCACAACTTTACACCTCCTGCTGTCCAATATTTTGTTCAATTTATATTTGTCAGGGAGAGGGGCTGATTCAGTACTGGTATCTTATTATGGCTCAAAGCAGAGTTTCTTATAATTTAGATTCAATAAACATTATAAAATAATTATTAGAAAACTTCAACCAATTCAGCAGAGAGGATAGGAAGGAGAGATAAAAGAAATATGCAATAATAAAAATAGAAATTAGTCTAAATGGGAGGACTGAGTGGGGTAGACGGAATGGAGAGAAATTAGATCCATGTCTTACTTGCTTCAGTTTTCAACACATTTATGTAATATAACTTTAATAAGTGGAACTTGATCTGGGCCAGGTATTGTGGTCATGGTTAGTAATAGTTAATAAGACTTTATTCATACCCTAAGGCCTAGTAAAATACCAGGGACCTGGCCAAGATCCCCAATCTCCCAAACAAGTGTATGGTGAAGGCTTAAATAAATGAGACAAGCAGTATTTTTTAGGGCTCCAGGAGTATTGAAACCTTCCACCAGAGTTTGAGACTCTAAGGACTTAGACAAAGAGCTTCTCTGGGCAGCCCATATTTATTAGGTTTTCAAACAAAGAGAGGGAATACTGAGAAAACCGCAGGAACTGAGCAGGACCTTTGGGAGTTACTTCAAAGACTTCTCCAAGTTGTAAATTATGCCAATTTAGAAGAACTGTGTTATCTCCATGATGACATTTACGGTGGGAATGAGACAGCAGGAGTGAGATGCCTGCAGCTGCAGTCTCTATCTACTTAATTGGGGTTGGAGCCAAGTGTCCTCAGTTATGGCCTTGCTCTTTCAGGCATCTCTGGCAATCACAGGTCGCTACAGGCCTCAGCCAGGACCAGTGATTCATAAAGGTTCACTTACTATGAATTCACTGCCCATCTCCAGACAAGGGGCCTAGGCCTGGGACAGACTCACAGATAAACATAGAAAGTCAATTAGTTAATTTCAAATCCTGCTCAGAGCTACTTTGTAGTAGTCTGAAACAGTAAAAGAATTATAATCACATAAAAATTACAGAAAATTTTGCCTGGATGAGAGGGTTTTCATAGAAATGATATTTGAACTGGACTTTAAATAATAGGGAAGAGTTTACATATTCAGGAATGTGTTAGAGGAGAAAGAAAGGTTGTTGGGTAAAATATTTCAGGCGAAGTAAACAGTATGGAGATCATTTGAACACATCAGATGGCATAGTTTACCTTTGTGCCAAAACAGAAAAGAAGCTGGGTGTGCAAATAAAAGTTTGAGTAAAGTGAGCAAATCCCCTCCCCTGCACCGAGGAAATCACTTGCATATGGGAAAAGTACAAGGAAATAAGTCATCATTACTGCTCAAAAATGTCGTAAAGTCAAGTTCCCCTTCCTGGGAACCAGACTATATGTAACATTCTCCTGCAGACTAATTGCTAATGTTTTAGAGATATGCAGTACAGTTTATTTTACCTCTGGGAGTAGAATAGGTGTGTTACCTCTCTAAGCACAGTGATATGTACAGATAATTTGCTCTAAATGTTTGATTTTTGGAGCAAGAGCTCCAAACTGTGTGTGGGTCAGCAGATGTGTCAGTTCTGTCAACTCGGGCCCACTCAGCTGTGAACTCATTAATGGACTAAGCCATTGATTACATTAGCACCCTCATGACCCAGTCACCTCATCAAGCCCCAACACTCGATATTGCTACACGGGGGATCAAGTTCTCAACATGTGAATCTCTGGGGGAACACTTTCTATTTAAACCAGAACTCTGCATTGTAGCTTTTCTCTCATGTCTGTTTGATCCACGAATTTTCATCTTACCGATGCTCATTACTCGTTTGAAATAATTTGTGTATGACCTCTATATCTCTCCCTCCTCTCTCATCCCTGTTGTCTTTTCTTCTTTCTTTCCCTGCCCTTTGACTTTTCTTCTCCCTTGTGAAAAACCTTGGTAGAAGCCTGCTGTGATTGCTCACGCCTGTAATCCCAGCACTCGGGAGGGTGAGACAGGAGGATCATTGCAAGTTCGAGACCAGCCTAGGCTACAAAATGAGCTGAAGGTCAGCCTGAAGAGCATAGTGAGACCCTGTCTTGAAAAGACAAGGGCTGGGGATCTAGCTCAGTGGTATAAGTGCCTGCCTGGCAAGCTTGAGGTCATGAGTTCAATCCCTGGTGCTGCAAAAAAAAAAAAATATTGGTAGACTATAGAAAAGTACATTTTCCCATGTTTTTGGCATGAAATAATTACTTTCAGAGTTAAATAGCACTTGGATCCCTTTAATAAAATAAAGGCTTGATGGATTAAAATACAGTAAAATCAATATTTGGTGAATGTTCACTATTCTGTGGGCTATCCGTTATTAGCAGAACCTATAATACTTAGTATTTTTTCTTTATGCTTTCTATATCAGCGATTACTCTTTTTTTGTTGTTGTTCTGAGTATGATTATAAAGCAAAACATACTAATTTTATTTCACTCGCGGTAAAGTATAACAGTTATTCTCTCATAAAACCTTTTAGTTAGAGAACTCTATTTCTGGACCCTCGATTTTGTTCATTACTTGGTGCACTGAAAGATACATTGAGAATGCATTTAGGCCTGGAATGTGGCTCGCTGGTAGAGCACTTGCCTAGCATGCAAGTGGATTCAATCTCCAGCATGGCAAAAAGCAAAACAACAACAAAAAATACGTTCCAACCAGATTTTCCTTACAAACTGCCTCAGATTTGAAGTGGATAAGAGATTCAGTAGATTGATTATTAAAGATAGAGTCTGAAGTGCTAAAGAAAGTTAAAGTGTATTGAACTAGAATGGTTTTGATTTTATTTAGAAAACAGCATTGTCCAGATCCTCTGCCAAATATTTCATATGACTAATTTAACCTATTATTTATAATTTATGTTTGTCTTCCACATAACCTGTTTTGAAAAATAACGGTTCTTACTACCATTTAGGGGCTATGTATCAAGAGCCAAGCACTTCGGTTACATTCTCTGTAACTCTTACACCTGTGTTCAAAGGTAATAACAACTTCATTTAAGAGATGAGGAAACTAAGACTCAGGAAGATGGAGTCACTTGGCCAAGTTTGTGTAGTTTGTCAATGTGTGAGAAGGACTTGGATCGAAGGTCACTCTGTTCTCCCTCTTACTAGGGACCTGCTTTCACTTGTCATAAATAAGTACTTTGGTTAAAACTATTTTAAAGGAAGTTTTTTTTTTTAAAGGAAGTGTATAAAAAGAACAGAACTGAATTTTTTCTTTTTTGTTGTTATTTTATAAAATGATTTAATCCGTTAAAGTAGCTTATGACATATACATGTTCTCTATTATGTATTTTATACGTGGTCCAAGGTGGCTTCTCTTCAATCTTCAATCTGTGCAGCCAACAGGTAGACCTCCATGGTCGCAGTGGAGGCAAACCTATGGCACATGGTACACAGAGGGCTGTGGGTATTACTGTAAGCTCTGAAAGGTTTGGCATCACTGAGAGCAATATGTAATTAGCTAACAGGTAATATCTTTGTCCTGATTCCTATTTTAAATGGAAAACATGTCACATTTCACTCAAGCGTGATGTTCACTACTTTTTATTTGATTAAAACATCCTATTTCTAGGTTGCTGAGAAGTTTTTTCATGTCATTAATGGAAGTTGAATTTTATTGATTTTTTTCTGCATTCATTGAGTCATTTGTATCACTTGTTTTTTATTTTGTTAATGTGGTTAATTAGGATGACTTTTTCTAATGTGAAACACATCAGGAAAATGTAAATTGTTTGTGATATATTTTTTTATATATCCAGACTCAGTTTGATTACAATTTGTTTATGGGTTTCTGAATCAACATACATAATCAGTTACTTATTTTACTTTCTTATGCATTTGTGTGGTTTTGGAATTGGATTTTAGCTTTCTGTGTCCAATAAGTTAGTCTTTTTAGTCTCTGAGGATAACACTCCAGGAAAGCAGTTGCTTTATTCCAGAGCACTGATGGTACCATTTTATTGTATTCTGGATTTCATTAAGGAACTGGATTATTACTAAACCATCTCTAAGATTTCTGTAGCTGAATCTAATTTTTAACTGTTTATGGTAATTTACATGGTTTAGAAAAAGATTATTGCACTTCCAAGACAAAAAGTTGTTCTCTCTCAAAATGTAGGTAATAACTTGTAGGTAACAACTGCATAGCTATGGTTTACTGTTAGTTGTTTTATCTTTAAGATTTCAAAAACTTTGTTTCAAAATAAAGTCACTCTTTGAATATTCTAGAATAAATTTAAAATCTAGCTCATTGGCACAAATTAATGAAGTGTGTATTGCTGAATGTATTATAAATGTGGCATGATGTTTTCTATTTTCTCTTATGTGGTCTGTTTCTTTTCACAGCATGCTTGCAAGACTATACAGCTAATTCTGGGACACTTACTTCTCCAAACTTCCCCAGTGACTACCCTGATGAGTATGAATGCATTTATAGGATTACAGTGGAAATTAACCAACAGATTGCATTGCACTTCACCAATTTCTCCTTGGAAGATACTGGAAACTGTGTAGGAGATTTTGTGGAAATCAGGTAAGGATCTTTATTTCATTATAATATTTTTCATTATTTATTTGCATAAATAATCTTTCCTGGAAAGATTAAAGAAAAGTATGGAAATTCTTTGTGAATCTCCTTGCTGTGTACTTTCTTATGGAAGATAAAATTTGTCACTTAAAGTGTTGTATACAGAAAATTATACAAAATTCAAAAGTTATTTTAAGGTAATTATTTTATTGGAAATATTTGAAAATAAACTCCAGATTTATTTTCAAAGAAAACAGAGGTACTACTACTTCGAAATGAGATTTTTGTTATTGTTGAATATCTACTTTCTTTATATAAATCAATTTAAATTATAGAGTGTTTACTGCCTGCTTAGTGTAATTATATTACAAAAATGATAGCAACCTTAAAGGTTTCACAAGCCTTTTTTATTTTTAAGAATAGAAGTCAAAGCTTGTGAATTCCAATATGAAGTATTTTTTTCATTACTTGTCACGCTGAAAGAATGTGATGTAAGAGCTATATATAAAGGAAAGACACACTAATTTATACATTGATATCTTACCATATCATTACATCAAATTAAATTGAGCTACTTATTTTGGTATGTGTCTCAATCAAATTTTTATTTGGCATTTTACAGCTGGAGACTTCCAATATCTTATTGTAAAA
This sequence comes from Cuniculus paca, assembly GCA_004365215.1. Classification (NCBI taxonomy): domain Eukaryota; kingdom Metazoa; phylum Chordata; class Mammalia; order Rodentia; family Cuniculidae; genus Cuniculus; species Cuniculus paca. Next base: position 6,081 of record RJWT010025621.1, on the reverse strand, counting down.
TTTATTGTATGAGCTGGGCATGGTGGCGCACTCCTGTAATCCCAGCACTTGGGAGGCTGAGGGAGGATTGTTGTGAGTTCGAGACCAGCCTGGGCTACAAAGTGAGCCCACGGTCAGCTTGAACTGCATAGCGAGACCTTGTCTCAAAAAGACAAAAAAAAAATTTATTATATGATGTAAAGTAAGGCATTTGGACTTAGACTATTTTATAACATTTATTATATAATACAAAGGTAATAAATTATAATTGTACCATATCATACTAAAATGATGTAATTTTTAATTGATATCAAGTAATCAGTGAACTTTAATGTTGAATTATTTATTTACTTATTTTGGTTTGAAAAACACTACAGATTATAAACTAGATTCAAGGCCCCCATGGGTAAAGAAGGAGTTATTTCCAGAATTTTGCTAAATTGTCAAACTGATACATTAACTTTTGAGAATTTTCAAGGAAATTAGAAGGGAAAAATTTACCAGGTATAGTGGCACAAACCTATAATCCCAGCTCCTGGGGAGGTTAAGGATAAGAGGATTCCAGGTCCAAGACTAGCCTGGACAACATAGTGAGCCCCCTTCTCAAAATAAAAAAGTAAAAAGGGCTGGGAGTGTGGCTCAATGCTCCCTGGATTCAATCCCCAGTACTGGAAAAACATTAATATTTCTTTGTAAAATTAAGCAATATTGGTTTATGCTGTTAATGATTATGGTTTCTGTATTCTAAATTTTTTTACATACTTGCCAGAGGCTGTAAGGTAATGATTAAACACATTCTCTCAGTTTATACCTGGTAATAAGATGCCATGCCAGTCATAAATGATAGCAATTCATAAATAAATTATTCAAATGCTATTTAATAAAAAACTGAAAACTTGTTGCATTTAATTTTGAGAGAAGCTAATTGATCAGATGAAATGGCCTATTTATGATCCTGTGGTTTCAATTATGTTAAATGTTTATCAGTAATATTATCAATAACCTAATAAATTTTCATGTCTGCCTTCTGTCACAGGGATGGAGGCTATGAAAATTCACCCCTTGTGGGAAAATACTGTGGCTCAATTTTACCTCCAATAATCATTTCACACAGTAACAAACTGTGGTTAAAATTTATAAGTGATTTAGTGATTTCAAGCTCTGGATTCTCAGCCTACTGGGATGGATCATTAACAGGTAAATTGGAAACAGTTTGGAGAATCCAATTCATTGATTGCTTGATTCTCAAATTCTTATTTTCTGTTCATCATCACTGATCCATTTTTTTCTAGCTATGTTTGTCATTATTCTTTGTGATGAATTTAATGTTGATATTTTTACTTAATAGCAGCTATATATTTTGAAAGAGAAAGGGGCAAAGTTCTAGCTCTTTGGCATAGTTCATCAAGTTGAACATCTTGATTAGAAAGTGTAATCATTAATATGATTATAGAACTGGAGTTAGAGTGGCTACTCTTTCGTGATGGGATTTTGCTTTGTGACTTGATTTAAAGAAGAGCACTGTAACACCAGTTTGATATAGACAAACTTGCTTTTACCAGAAAGAAAAGGTGTGTATCATTGCATTTGTTTCTTCTGTAGGTTGTGGGGGCAACCTCACCACCTCCACAGGCATATTCACATCTCCCAACTACCCAATGCCTTACTACCACAGCTCTGAATGCTACTGGTGGTTGAAATCCAGCCATGGCAGCCCATTTGAATTGACCTTCAAAGACTTCCACTTGGAGTATCACCCCAACTGCTCTTTGGATTATCTGGCTGTATGTATAATGTTTCTCTTGTGTACTTGCTTTTCCCATCTCACACGACGCACATAGCACATCGATTTGTATTTTTGAAATTCATGGACATTTAAGTAGATCATGCACGTACTAAATTTAAATAAAATAAAAATTTTAGAAGAAATTTGATAAAAATGACAACCTTCTAGGTATAGTATGTACTGAATGACTTAATGCACAGGGTATTTAAAATACTTTGATATTAGTTGTTAAGATATTAACTGTTAAGGTATCATTAAAATATCTTTTAGAGGGTTATGGAATTTATTACAAGCATGATCTACATAATTTCTACATAGGCACTGAAAAATAACAATTTAGAAGACTATTTTGATGAATTAGAGAATATGATTAAAGACATCAAGCTAGGATGTTTTTACAATACCAGCAATTCATAATTGTCAGAGAATATACATAGTATATGCATAACATATATGTATATATAATATACAGTATAATAAAATATATTAAAGTTTCACTAATTATAAACCATGAAATAAAAAAAGGACAATTGCTATCAACCATGGACTCAAAATACGTGTTAGACTTTCACTTTCAATGTTCAGACTTCAACCTAGTTTATATACTTACTACCATACACATTTGTGGCTAAATTGTCTGAGTTTATGGCCTGAGTTTACAGGAATTTAAGTATAATTTTTAAAGATATTTTATTTCAGGACCGATTTTGTTATATATTTGTATCTTCTCCACTTCTTTCCTCCAGAGTTCTTTAGATAATGTTTATAACCACATCCATCTGATAGGGAAAATGTTTTGTTAAAGGTATATGATGGCCCAAGTACCAGTTCTCATCTGCTCACCAAGTTGTGTGGGGATGGGAAACCACCTCTCATCCGTTCTAGTGGAGACAGCATGCTACTGAAACTGAGGACTGATGAAGGTCAGCAAGGAGGTGGCTTTGAGGTCGAGTACTCACAGAGTAAGTATGTACTCCAGCAGTTCAGTGCCTGGAGTGGGCCTTCAGATTCCTTGCGAAACAAACTGAGATGAGTATAATCCATCGTTTTGAGATACTGCAATTAATCTTAGTCTCTTATGTGAAAAATGTAACTTCATTTGCAGGAGAAATGTGTATGCATTAAACTTAATCTCATCTAACTAAAGCCTCTTGCAAACTATAGAAACTTAGAAAAATAATATGCTGAGATACTGCGACACAACTGAAGATCAGTGTAAGAGCTGAATAATAAACAGTTTATTAAAATTTGTATCACACATTACAATCTCCTCTTTGGACATGATTTCATAGCACAAAGTAGTCTCTCATGTTAGGTTGTCTCTTCTACCTTAATAAGTACCTTAGTTTTATTAAGAGAAATTGTGCTTCTTGAGAGTCATGTGCAATAGGTACCTTCTTCACTGTGGAAAATTCTATATCATTTAAAAATCTTCTCTCATGATAATGCAAGTAGCAAAAGTCAAAGAACATCAAATAAAATGGTCTTGGGGTATGTTCTGGTGGCTAAATATTGAGAAGGTCACTTTTCTTCTCTGGCTTTCTAAAAGTTCTTCTCTAAAATGGGACAATTAAGTTAAAGGACCTCAAAAGTTGTCATCTGCCTTTCAAATAAAATAGTTTTTGAAGTTAGTTTCAAAATAAATATTCACAAAAACTAGATGTTTGACTTTATATTCTTTTTTTGACTTTATATTCTTTAATAAACATTTTACTTATTTTTTGAAAGCTTGCTTTCTTACCTCACTATATTTGAATTTATCCATAATTTTTACACAATTTTCTAAACAGAATTGAAAGTCACAAAATCACATTCCAAATGCACGTTATCCTTGATTAGTTGAAAGAATACTAATGTTTAGTCTCGATTATACATGAATGTGCAGATTCACATTCACTTATCTCTGAAAGGCTGAATTCAAAATAATTTTGAACACTATGTGTGTTTTTGTTGTTTGTCTTTTTGAGACAGGGTCTCACTATGCAGTTCAGGCTGGCTTGAGCTCACTTTGTAGCCCAGGCTGGCCTCAAACTTGGCAACGATCCTTCTGCCCTCAGCCTCCCGAGTGCTGGGGTTACAGGCATGTGCCACCACACCCAGCTGACTGCTGTGTTTTAACTGGTAGCTTTCTTCATCAGAAATTCATCATTATCATGTACATAAATAATATTTTTCAAGTTCTATTAGGGATGTTTGGTTGTAACTTACAATCACTTCTTCAATTCTTATCGTTTTCCTAATTTGTTTTTTGGTTACAATAAGATTATTTTTTAAAAGATCTCTTTTTTTTTCTTATTCTTATATTGTTTCATTTTTCTCTCGGTCTTCCATAATACTGAAGGAGTAAATTACTGGTCCTTAAAGGTAAAATCAGAACTAACTTGTCAAATTTTCTCTAAAATTTGCAATTTAAAAATCAAAAGTTGTAAATTATGTAATTTATGAGAACCAAGGCCAGACCATATGATTTGTCATTCCGTTTTGCCTGAATCTTTGGCTTATCTAAAGAAAACTATTCTTTAGAAAGCCTTAATGGAAAATACTGTGACCTAATGGATTTTTAAAGAGAAATGGCTTGAATTTTCAGCTGGCTCCAATAAAGGGAGATTTTTCAAGATCCATAAACCAAATGCCCACTTTTCCAAACAAAAGTTTATCAATGGTATTGTAGCCATCTATCGGAAAGCTCTGTTATGGAAATGTGTGTACTAGGACTACATTTTTCAGAGATACCTCTTTCATTGTAATGTTATTTTTCCATTCTCTTTTATTGCACATCGTAAAGACAGTATGGAAAAGACTTGACAAAAGGCATAGATAGTCCTTGCCTAAGTTATTAAGATTGGTTGAATTTGGCAGTAGACATTGGTAAAGATACCTAGTATGGCTTTCTGGAAGTTTCAACTCAAGAAAATGCCACCACTAGATTGAAAACGTTTTCAAAATTAAAGACTTTCATTTCTACTTTAAATCTTTGAAGCTTCCTCTATTCTTTTGGTACTTCCTGATGAGTAACTAGAAGAATAACAGAGCCATTGTTGTGAATTTCATGCAGATATTTGAATGTTAAAAAGAACCATGTTGTTATTCATTTTTAGAATTCACACAGGACTTTGTATTTTTCAAACTGTTGAATTCAAAGATCAGAGATTTTATTCTCTTCCAAATGTTAAAATTACAGGAAAAGAAGACCAGAATGCTTAATACACTTCATTTAAAAAAAAAAATCAGACTGCTCTCTGAGTGGAGCCAAGTTACTCTGTTGTCCACAAATTTCAAGGGAATTGGATCCCTATTTTAACACAACTATTCAATTTTTGATGGCATTTTACAGTTTGAATTCATATGAATATTATTTCACATTTATTCCAAATGGAGACTGACTATAAAATTGCTTCACTAAATAAATATTTATATTTTTTTAAGCTAGATGTTTTCTTAAAGAAGACTGTCACACTCACTTTGGAACAACTATTATTATATGTATATCTATACAGATAGATAGATAGATACATAGACATATGATTGTGATTCTTAACATTGTTATTTTTTTCAGCATGTGAGAATGTGGTAATAGTTAATCAAACCTACGGCATCCTGGAGAGTATAAATTATCCAAATCCGTATTCTGAAAACCAGCGTTGTAACTGGACCATCCACGCTGCAAGAGGCAACACTGTGAACTACACGTTTGCAGCATTTCACTTGGAAAATTACGCAAACTGTGCCGCAGATTATTTAGAGGTAGGAATTCTGGAGCTCAATTCTTGATATTTCAGATCAAGTAGACAAATCCTGATAGATCCTGCCCTATATATTTATAATACATCAACCATCCAGGGTATTTGAACAGGTATATTTCATGTCTCTTTCACTGTATCATTTTAGTATTAATGATATTTAAGATAGTAAACCATGTGTAGAATGTATCTATAGTTTTTGGTTTCATTGTAACTTATGGACTGATTGACCATTTATTATTTAAATTACCCACAAGTGGAGAGATATTTTGTTCATTGATTTTAAAGTGTTTTCTATAAGCAAGAGATAGAAGATGTTTGAGTACCTTGGATTTACAGAATACCTAGTTTGCTTGGTACTCATTATTATGTTTTTGATTCTCATTTTTATTTTAAAATTTAGATTCATTTCAGTTCAGTTTTCTTTTGGTAAAATAGAATTTTCTATTTGTTATAAAACATGACTACAGTAATATTTATTCAACTCTGTATGAAATGCTATACAATAAAAGTTACTTGGCTATTAGGCACCCTAGACTTTGAGGAAATCTGCTATGCTATTTTTATTATAAAAAT
>RJWT010025620.1:0-16081 GCA_004365215.1 Cuniculus paca | reverse complement strand
AGCATCACATCATTAATCCCAGTATCACGCACCCTAGATCCAGCACCTCTGAAAAGCCCCACCTATGAGTGCATGATGCTTTGTAGGGACATCTACATACAAGTCATAACAGGCAAGTATATTTGAATCTCAGATAAACAATAAGTAAATTTCAAGCATACATGTTTCCCAAATGTTTCTTAGGATATACTAAAACATTATCTGTTGTTAACCTGAAATTCAAACTTAGTGGGTTATCCATATTTTAATATTTATCTGCTATCTTTTCCAACCCTCCAGACCCCTATTTGGTCCTCATCTATGGTGGGACAGAATGTAGCATGGTACAGGGAGGGTCTGGGGGATGCTAGTAGCCTTGGATGACCCTTGGCTGGTAGAACAGTGCAAGTTGTATGGGAGGGAATGTTACTCCTACCTTGTTTATAGACCTCACCCAGTCTGGAGCGGAGCCGTAAACCTGGGTTGAGGGAATGAGGTTAGCAGTTATCTGCTGTTCACTCAGGGAAAGGGAGATCCCTGGCTCACGTGCAGAGCTTCAGGCATACTGAGTCCTGCCTCAAAGTTTGATGGCATGTCAGTATTCCTGCACCCTATGGAGGAGAGAGACATTCAAAAGCAAATGAAGAAACACTTTGTGGGATTCTAGAAGGAGAAACAGGGAAGAAGGGACAAGTTCTTGTTTTAGCACATTTAAAGAAACTTTCTTTCTTGCGTTTGAATTGGGGGCTCCTTGATTACACTGTGCACTAGTCCCCGCAAATTGAGTAGCAGGTTTTCTTATTTACAATTGTTGCTGAGACAAATACTTGACACTAGCAAGTTAAACGAAGACATTGATTTCAGCTCACAGTTTGTAGAAATTTCAACCCATAGTCAGCTGGTTCTAAGGCAGGGCAGCATGGCAGAGGAGAAACAGTCCATGGCAGGGTAAGTAGAAGACAGCAGCAGCAAGCAGCAGCAGCCAAAGCAGGCCTTCCTTCCTTCTCTTTATATTCCATCCAGGCTATAAGTCTATTGACTGGTGCTGCCCATACCCAGGATGGGCCTTCCATTATCCGTATGCAGAACTATGCTAATTCTAATCAGTGCACTAATGTTGTACCACACACCCCTAATCCCAGTATCACATGTCTTAGATCCACTAGCTCTGAAAAGACCCACCTATGAGTGCATGAAGCTTTGGGGGAATATTTAGCTACAAGCCATGATACTCACAAGTCAAACTCACTCTAAAAACTATATACTTTCTTACACTTAGAGTACCCTCAAAATTATGCTGGGGGGATTCTCAGATGGCAAATTAGTATTTATTCTCCACCTGTTTTTCTTTTATGTAGTATGAGCCAAAAAAGAAGTCCTACGGGCCGCAGCATATTTGGATCATAAAACTGTCCAGGAAATCCATAGCAAGCGCACCAGGAATGGTGGAGTGATCATTTTTTTTCTTTTTTCTTTTGAAAAAAGATTAGCACTTGGGTGAATAGTGGATTAAGAGCTCAGTTTGACTGTTATTAATTTATTGAGTTTTAAAACCAATGTCTGGATTAAGGATAGGGATTTGAGGATCTGAATAGTCTAATTGTGCTATTTCCAGGTAACTTGCAGCTAGAGAGAATTATTCTGTGTTAGTTCTTTTTGTTTGTTCTGTTTTTTGTTTTTGTTTTTGAGACAAGGTTTCGCTATGTAGTTCAGGCTGGCTTTGAACTATGTAGCAGAGTCTACCCTTGCCATCTTTCTGCCTCCCAAGCACTGTGATTATAGGTGTCTGCCACCATGCTTGGCTTTGTTTTGCCACAGCAATATTAGTGTGACCTCAGTAATATAAGCAACCAAGCACATTGATGCCCATCTATAATTCTAGCACTCTGGGAGGCTGAGGTAAGAGGATCCAAAGTTTGAGCCCAGCCTGTGAGTCTCAGTGACTTAGAAAGACTGCCTCAGAATAAAAACTAATAAAGACTTGAGGATGTAGCTCAGTGTGAAGGTTCTGAGTTCAGTCCCCAATATCTGAATAGGCTCCTAGGAAAGTTTTTAAACGATGAATCCATATTGTGGAGGGAGCCATAGGCAATTTTCCTTTTCTGTGTCCAGAAGGAAATGATTCACATTTTCTTTTATACTAATATGTAAAGATCGTTATTTCTGCTTCTCCTTTGCAAAAAAGTATTTAACAATACTTGAGGTAATCCGAGGTAAGAAAAGTATGTAATGGACTTTGGCTGACAGATAGTAGGCTCTGAATGATTTTTATTTGTTTGTTTTGAGACAGATTCTCACTATATAGCTCAAGCTGGGCTTGGACTCTCTATGCAACCCACGCGGGTCTGGAATTCACGGTGATTCTCTTGCTTTAGCCTCCCGAAAGCTGGAATTAAAAGTGTGGGCCTTCACACTCAGGTTCTTAATGATTTTTTAATACAAAGAAAAAAGTAACTTTTTATTTTATTTTAAAGAGAAGTAGAAAAATAGAAATAAAATAAAACAGTTTCAAATAAAGCTATTAGGAGAGTAACAATAATTAATACATTGTGTATTGTTATCTTCATAGTAGCTACTCAGAGTACAAGATATAGGCATGAAATATTGTCCAAACGATATCACCACAAAATTTTCTTTTCAATGAATTAAGAGAAACGAGCAGTATAACTATCTTAACTATTATATATCTATGTATATCCCTTTTTCTTTTCCTTTCTTTCCTCTTTCACCCATAAGTTTCTTTTTCCTTTTGAAAGTTTCTTCCCAAATTCACAATATCTATTATGCATTTTGGATCTTATTTACTTGTTCAGCTTCTCACACTAGTGAGACAACACAATATTTATACATATGGGTCTGATTTATTTCATCATACCACAGTGATATATGTGTACCCATGTTTGTAGCAATTTGTAAAAACAATTTGTAAAAGCTAAATCTTGGAAACAACCCAAATTCTCATCAACTGAAGAATGGATAATGGATGTGACTTGAAAAAAGTACTTTTGAGTTTAAATGGAACTGAAATTGTCTGTGATGGTAAGTAACTCAGTTGATAAAAAATGAAGTGTTGATGACAATAGGATGCTAGGCTTAAAGTATCCCTGTGTAGCAAGACCTCATAAGCAAACCTGACTTTTCTGGATTTACAAATATGGTGAAACTCAACCTGAGCTATGTAAATGTTCATATTAAAGAAAATCAGAAACTAAGGCCTACTAATCAAAGGCAGGCAACACACATAATTGTATAACAGAGAACTTCCAGTGAGAGAGACCAAAACAGTCTGTATGACTAGCAAAAATTTTTTTTGTTGTTTCATTTCTCAGTCTGTGCAAGAAAAGTCCTGTATCTCCATGGAGGAATTTCCAAATCACTTCTGCTTTGGAGCAGATCAATTCAAGAATCACTGTTGGTGCAAATACTCTCTAAAATGTATTGTTCACTGTATTGTCTTAATAAGGTTTACTTCAGCACATAATGCTACAAACAGTGAAGTTGTTTTTTGGGGGCTGGTAGTACTAATACAAATGGTATTATGTTTTTAATTTCAAATTCCATTTGTCCATTGCTAGTGTGAAGGAAAGCAATTGACTTGTGCATATTAATTTGTACCATGCAAAGTTTTAATAACTATTTATAAGTTGTGGGAGTCATTGGGTTAATTCTTTTACATTTTCTGTGTAGAAGATCATGTCATCTATAAACAAAAATATCTCTATTTTTTCCTTGCCAATATGCATAGCTTTTATTTCTCTTTTTTGTCTTATCTTAGCTAGGACTTCCAGTACTATTTTGGAAAGCAGAAATGAGCAGGAACATTCTTGCTTTGTTCCTGGCAAATAGTGAGTAAAAAAGTTATCATTTAAAAGTTCATTACTTATCATGATTAAAAAATCCTATGATATTTTTAATATTGACAGAGATGAAAACATAATATTCAGTATCAGTATGAATGTCTGGGTAAAGGTATTCTTTTACCCTGCTGCTAAGACTGAGAACTGGACTATTTTCTGAGGATGTCTGATGTAAAATAAATACTCAGATTTAAAATGGAAACCATTTTAACACAGGAATTCAATTTCTTGGAAACTCTTACACAAGATCAAACATTCATTGTAGAATTGTTTTTAACATCAAAAAAGGAAGCAATATGTTTATTCATTCATAAGGATGGATCAAATAAATTATGATACAGTAGAATACACTATGCAACTTTTAGAAAGATTACTATATCTCTATTATCAACTGCCATAGAACACACACACACACACACACACACACACATTTGGGTTAATATGCAAGTTACAGAACAGAATACATAGTCTGATTCTATGCTTTTAAATAAAGGATACTTACAAATACTCTTTTATAATCACACAAAATATTTTACAGCATTCATGAATACAGGAAATGAAGAGGCCACTAGAAAAGAGAGAAGACTATTTTCACTCATTGTATATTTTCTACATGTAAATAGCAATTATATGTGTTTAGAATTGAGAAAAAAAACTTGCAGTTTAAAATTGTAGGGCATCTATGAAACATGGGGCCAATCCCTTGCAAAAGACTAACAAAGTATTAGGCATTTTTTCTGCATTGAATTGCCTCTGGCTGTTTAGAACTAGACCAAATATTTTTATTTGTTTTGAAATTTCATAATTTCATCAGTACTTAGAAAAATATTTGATAACTCAGTATTATTGAACATCATTGACATCAAAGAATACTTTTGTTGTGTTTTGTTGGCAAGAGTGGGGATTGAACCCAGGGCCTTATACATCCAAGGTAAGCACTTTGCCACTGAGCCTCATCTTGGCAATACCTCAGAATATTTGTTGATATTTACCTTTTTTTTTTTCAAGTTTGGAAGAATGCATTCATTTCCTCCTTGCTTTGTTTGAGAAGGTAGCCCTGTTGAAGAAGAAAAAAATTGGTAGTGTGGTGGGGGTGAGGGGTACTGAAATATGCTCAAGTGTAGGAGGGAAGAAGCAAAAATTAAATATCAGGATTCAATTCCAAAAATGGATAGGACAAGCATATCTTTTGAAGTGGACAAAAGTAGAGGAAACTTCGATAATTTTCCACTTGTTCATTTGGTTTCTTATCCCTGTAAGAGCATGTGAGCAGTGCTGGGGCTAGGGTATGTGTGTAAATGTCCTAAAACACGCTCTGGGGAAAAATGCTTAGGTTGTAGCATATACCGATCTTTATGGCATATATACTTCCAGAAGGGTCAGTTTCATGACACCAGTTATTTAATAATAGTTCTACAACATTCCTGAAAATCCATTCATTATCTTTCCTGAGCTTGTAGGAGCTGGCTGCAGCATTTCACTAGAGAGAATATATTTAGTTACAAAATAAGCATGATACTTCATTCTAGTGTGTCAATTGTATTTGATAATTTGGAAAAGAAAACATTTTTATGACACTATCATCTGAATGTGCCTCCCAAAATAAAAGCGTTGGAAACTTAATCCCCAGTGGAGTATTGAGAGGTGAGCAGTTTGAAAGATGTTGGGAATGTATTAGTTCATTTACAAAAGGGGCTCATGGGAGTGGATTCACTCTTTGCCCTCGTGCCTATTATGGGCTAACATAATGGAAAAGTACTAAACACTGATGGAACTCTCTCGGTTCCGTGTTCTCAGGCTGAAAGAATGTGTCAAGATAAGGATTTCAAAGTTGCACACCCTTGGAAAGTACAAGTCAGTCCCCTTCCCAGAACTGACAGGTACATTCCGCCCCTGCCAGGCTTACAAAACAGGATGTCTCTGTGAAATGTTAACAATAACCTTGACAACACGGATGTGGTTTTTGTGCTTAAATACCCTGTTCCCTCTTTGTTCAAGGTGGCTGCACAGTAATTCCTTGCATGGATTCTGCTGTTCGGTCACCACTCGGCTATAAAGGCTCTTAAATTCTAATTGGCACAGTCTCTGGCTCCTTGGTTTTATCTTGAACCTGGCACAGTGCCTTGTGAGGACAGTTTCCTAACCTCAGGAGATGTTGTTGTCTTGATCTCCAATTTCGCCTGCAGAACTGTAGGAACTAAGTTTGTAATCTTTTTGAGTTACCCAGTTTCAAGTATTTTGTTGAAAGTTTCAGCAAAACGGACTAAAACACATATGAAAACAAAGACAGAGACTTAGGTTTCCAGTCTGGCACATAAGAAGGTTAGAAAAAAAAGGTTAGAAAGCAAATGAAAAGCCAGAAAAACTAAAACAAAAAGCTCTTCTTAGACTCAAGGGAAGTGAGCTCACAGGGCAGAGTGCTGCTGCCAAAATTGGAGAGAGAGCTGGGCAGGTACAGAGAACCACAGCTCACAAGGGCAAGGACCACCATGGGAACCATCACTGAGGCAGGAAACCTGAGTGGTAAGGTAATGTGAATTGCTGGAGGCTCACTGTGGACAAATCTGAGAGATTAAAACCTCCAGAGGGACCTGGTCAAGCGGGTCATACAATTTTATGAGTTTTATTTCCAGAAACTCAACCAGATTCTCACAGTAAATTTACTGGAGGAAAATCTCTTTATACTTCAGACATGGGTAGGAGAAAATGAACCCTTCTGAAGTATGTCAAAGCATACTATTCTTAACAAGGCCTCCCTCGGGAGCAACTATTTGACCTGAGCCTAACCTGCTAATTTTATTTTGTTTTGTTTTTATCATAGTCAAACTTGGAAGAATCTGATCACCACCATCCTGCTCAGAGACCCCTCTACACCACCCCCTCTCAGCACAGCTGCACCTGGGAACTCATGACACTATCTGCCCTGCTGTTGATAGTAGCTACTACTTCCACCGTTTGTGCTACCTTAAGCTTTGATCCTGGAAGGAAGCCACAGGCCCCTCTCATTGAACTCCCCCCTCCCCACGACCCTACAAAAGACCCTATAGCCTGTATGAGAGTAGCTGGTCTTTCTCTAGTGTCGTAGTGGTCCCTCTCAGATTTATTCTGAAATAAACCTGTCCTGCTGAGGTTTATCTCTGCTTCTTTTCTTTTTTCCTAACATAACTGACCTGAAGGAAGGAAAATGTCCAACTCCAGCTGGATCTAACCTTCAGTGTGGGAGGAGGGAAATACTTGCTTTAGTCCATTCAGGTTGCTATTACAAAATGCAATAGATTTAGGGGCTTATAAACTACATAATTTATTTCTTGTAGTTCTTTAGTATGAGAAGGCCAAGATCAAAGTAAAAGCATATTTGGCGTCTGGTATAGTCTGACTTTCTGGTTCAGAGATGGCAGTCTTCTCACTGTTGATATAAGAAAAATTCTGAGATATCTTAAATTTAATTACAAAGGCTGGAGGATGAAGAGGAGGAAGATAAGGAAGTTAATCATTTAACAGCTGCAGGCCAAAGCAACAAAAGACTACTCCACATTCCTGAATGTATGTTGAAACACTGATTTATAACCTTGGGGATGGGAATGTGTCTGGTTTACAAATGAACTCCCCAGACTATTAACTCTAACTAATCTAGAAGTAAGTAATAAGTACTTCTCCTTGTAGATTGTCCTCTGCCAAATCTTCCTGCCTCTTGTTATTCTGCTTCTCTCATCTATAGCCAATATAGGCTCAATGGAAGCAATTCGTTTTTTCACTCCCCAAATTCTTACTGTAAACAAGCCTTTGGCTTAGGTGTGGGGGACATACTGCTATCCAGTCTTGTCAATGGTGGCTGAAGAACTTGTCCTAGGACCTGTTCCTTTTCTGGCTAGTATCAGTAATAACTTAAAGCATCCCTTTATTTTAGAGAAATTTCAGTCTCAAGAGTTTTGGTTTAACACTATTCTCACATGATGGAAGGGGCAAGGAGTCCCTTAGGACTTTTTTTATGGGAGCATTAATCCCATTCATGAAGGCTTCACCCTTGTGATCTAATTACCTCCAAAAATCAGTACCATGGGGTTGAGAGTTTTGTATATGAGTTTTGAGGCAATGCAAATGCATTGGTACCTCAGTTTATGAACTTAATTTGTTTTATGATTTGGGAGAAGATGACCTTCACAAAAGCCTGCCGAGTGGTCTCTGCCTTGCATTGTTTGTTACATCTGGTGCCAAAACCCAGGAAAGAGAAGGAAAATGCCTTCTCTGTGGGGACCTCAAGCCTTCTCCCAAACCTTCTTCCCCTTGGTTGAGACCACTTGGTAACACTGATTTCTCAGACTTTGGTTTCTACAGCTCCTGCCACTTCTGCCACACCAGATCTCACCAGGTGTTTCAAATCAGTTAAGCCTCCCTATCTCTTCCTCTTTGTTCCTCTTTGCTTTCCTTTTAGTGCTTTTTAAACTCCAACACTGGCCCCAAAAAGTACTCCTTGGAAAACTGCTTTCCTTTGGTGTCTGACCAATAGCAGTGACATCTGCTTTGATCATTTGCTTATGTTTTACAGCTTTGGGTTCTGATTGGAATGGTTCATTGAGAGATCCTGCCTCTCTTCCACACATCTGTGTACGCCAATGTGGAACTTTCCATCTCCCACCTCCACATGTTTCCCCTAGCCTGCCTTCTCAAATCTTTTGGCTTCTTTCCTGATCTGAAGCCCAAGAGGTTGATATTTTTCTGTAATACGGCATGGACACAGTACCAGCTAGACAACAGGTCTCAGTGACCTATCCATAGTATGTTTGATGTCTCCATTTTATGATACCTGGATAATTCATGCAATAGGGTAACTAAGTGGTCTGAAACAGCTTATGTTTGGACTCACTTTCCACTCTGAAGTTTTCCTACTCTGTATTCTCCATGGAATCATCTGAAACTCTCCTCCTTTCCCTTCCATCTGTACCCACTCTGCTTCACTCTCATGCCAGTTTCTCCCTGACCAAGGACCTGCTGATCTCCCTTTTCCCTAGTGTTCTCCTGCTCCACCAGCTGGATAACTTCCAAGGCCCCTGGTTTCTCTAGCAAAACTCCCAGTTGCAGCTGCCACAGCTGCTGCAGCTGTGTCAATTCCTCTGAAAGAGCCTCCAGCTAATCCAGCACCCGTCCCTTCTATCTATCCTGCTCTTTCCTCCAAATCAAAATCTTCTCCTTATGTTTGGTCTCCTCCAACTCCGTCCTATACTCCATCAGGACTGCAGTTTGGTGTCCCTTCTTCACCTCCTGCTCCTCAATTTCCACTTTGGGAGTTGGGAGGAACGGAGGGAATCGTTCTCTTTTCTCCATCTGATTTGTCCCAGATTAGTCAACTTCTGGGTTCCTTTTATACCAATTCTACCAAATATATTCAGGAATTTCAGTACTTTACCCTGTTTTAGGGTCTCAGGTGGATTGACCTGAATATTCTTCTTTTCTCTACCTTCTCACCTGAGCAATGGGAATGTGTTTGGATTTTGGTCCAGGCTGCTGCAGGTGACCACAGGAACCTTGAACTCAACTTTCAGGAGGGAGCTGTGGCTGTTCCCTAAGCCAACCCAAACTGGGACTTTAACTGGTTAGATGAGCATGGACAATCTCCTGCTTGAAGGAGCCATAACTAACTATATGGTCACTTGTTTAGTTGAAGGGCTCTGTAAGACACATGATAGTTAATTATGACAGGCTTATGGAAACCACCCACACAAAAGATGAAAATCCAGCTCAGTTTACATCCCATTTGGCTTCTACCCTCAGATGTTATATGGCCTTGGGCTCAGAAGGTCCAAAAGACCAACTGATTTTAAATATGTGTTTTATTACCCAATCTGCTCCAGAAATTCAGAAAAAGTTACAGAAACTGTATCAGGCCCTCAAACTCCACAGCAGGAGTTAGTAAATTTAGTATTCAAAACTTTCAATAATAGGGACAAAGTTGCCTGCAAATAGCACATTTTTGAGTTCCAGCTGTTTGTCTCTGCCATTAAGAAACCCACAGCGGTAGGCTGAACTGAAGTCCCGGCCAACCACCAAGGGTGCCACCTGGCCTTCCCAACCCAGGGGTATATCTCTGGGGCCATGCTTCCAATGCTGCCCACCTGGTCATTGGGCTAAAGATGCCAGAAGCCCTGGATTCTTTCAAAGCTGTGCCCCACCTGCAGGGACCCTCACTGGAAGTCAAACTGCCCCTTGCTGGCTTCTGCCTCTGAAGCCAGCTCTCAGGGGTGCCTGGCCAGCTCTCTCCCAGACCTTCTCAGATTGGTGACTGGTGACTGACACTGCCCAGAAGCTCCACAGGGTCCCTGGATCATCTCAGACACTGAACTTCAGTAACTCTTGCTGTGGAGGGTAGATCTTTACCTTTTGTAATTGACACTGGAGCAACTCATTCCACCTTGCCTTTTTTCTAAGGACTAATCTCCTTGGCCTCAACCTCTGTTGTGGGTATTGATGGCAAGTAAAGTCTCCAGGCCTTTTAAAACTCCTTCATTTTGATGTTAAGTGAGGCAACAATTTTTCTATCACTGTCTTCTGATTATTACTACCTGTCCCATCCCCCTCCTTGGGTGAGATAAGCTAATCAAATTGTCTGTCACTTCCACCATTCTAGGCATTTGTCTTGCTTTGCTTGCCACTCTCTTCTCTCCTTCCCCAACCTCCCCCAATGCCCTCATTGCCCTCCACTCCCAATCTAAACCCTAGAGTCTGGGATACCTCCTTCCCTTCCCTGGCTCTCAATCAAACACCTCTCACCATTCCATGCAAATGGGATCATCCATATCCCTCCCAGTCCCAATACCCTATCCTTGAGCAATCTCTGAGGGAACTAAAACCAATTGTCTTTCATCTGCTTCATCACAGTCTTTTGGTGTCTATCACCTCTCCCTATAACACACCCATTCTCCCTGTTTGGAAGTCAGGTGGTACATATAGTTTGTTGCAAGACCTCTGTACTATCAACCAGATAGTTCTTCATTTCCATCCTGTGGTGCCCAATCCATACACCCTTGTATCTTTTACCCTCCCATCCACTACCCATTACTAAGTCCTAGATTTGAAAGATACTTTCTTCACCATTCCTTTGCATCTCTCCTCACAGTCTCTCTTTGCCTTTATCTGGAAGGACACTGACACTTACCAGTGACAACAGCAAACTTGGACTGTCTTGCCACAGAGCTTTATGGACAGCCCTCATTATTTTGGCCAGGCCATCACCTGTGATTTGCTCTCCTTCCTCCTGTCTATTTCCCATCTCATAAAATGTGTAGACATTCTCCTTCTCTGCAGCCCCTCTTATAAATCCTTCAACAAAATACTGTCCTACTCATACAACACTTAGACACAAAGGGCTACCATCCAAGGCTCAAATCTCCTTTCCATCTATCACCTATCCAGGTGATATTCTCCATGAACGTGCTCAAGCCCTGTCTCCTGATTGTGTCCAATTACTTCTCAGATTCCAATCCCTACCACAAAGAGACAATGTCTCTCCTTCCTTGAGGTGGTGGGATACTTTCCTGAGGTGTGGGTTCCTGACTTTGTCTTCCTTATCAAGCCCTTATGCAAGCTCACAAAAGGGGATCTAGCTGAGTCTTTAGACTTTTTTCACTCTATCTTTCAGACCCTAAAAGAAGCTCTAAAAAACAGGTTCAGACCAGGCTTAAACAAACTGTACCCAACCTTTCTGTCTGTATGCTGTACAACATGATGGTTGACAATTACTAGGCACATGCTGTTCATGCTATACTCCTCAGATAACCTGTAGGTTCTCATATCCTCATCGTATCTCTCTTGTCTTCTATCTGCTCTCATCTCTTGCAGTTATATGCATTATTTATAGAAATCCCCATGGTGATTGCTGCCTTTGGTCCTGACATCAAGCCTGCCTCTCATTGCTGTCTAAGACAGCATATGCAATTGTCTCACACGACTCTGTTAGAGAAGCTGCAGCTCTTCCCTCATCCACCACCTTTCAACAGGCTAAACTGACTGCTCTGACTTGGGCTCTTATATTGGCCAAAACTTGTAGGTTAATATCTACACAGATTCTGAGTACACATTTTACATACTTCACAACCATGCTGCCATATGAGCAGAGAGGGGATTCCTTACTTCTCAGGGGTCCTTGATCATTAAGGTCCCACATACTAAGGCCCTTCAGACAGCTTTTCTACCAACATGGTCAGCTGTTCTTCATTGTAGTGGACACTGAGGACTTCCAGATCCCATAGCCAGTGGAAATGCCTTTGCAGATGAAACTGCAAAGGAGGCAGCTAATCTCTCCTACCATGTTACAAAGGGCCAATACTTGCCCTTTTCTGCTTCACCCTATTCCCCCTCTAAGCATAAGCGATATCAAAACTACCCCACAAAGAATGAGAGATTCCTAGATCAAGGAAATTTTCTCCTCTCTGCCTCACAAGCCTATCCTACTCTTTCATCTCTTCAAGATAGTTTTCATGTAGGTTATGAACTGCTAGCCCATCTACTTGGGTCTCTTATTTGCTTTCTTTCCTGGAAGACCTTCCTTAAGACTGCTATTGCTCAATGCTCTGTTTTCCAGGTAACTACACCTCAGGGTTCCCTAATTCTCCTCCATTTACCACAGCAGGCAGGAGCTTTCTCCCAACCCACGACTGGCAGATTGGTGTCACCCACATGCCATGAGTGTGAAAGTCTCTGATAGGACTGACCTCCTGCACCTTTCTGCTTGGGCCAGACTTGAGCCAGGAGGTCAGTTCTATCAGAGACTGTCTCCTACGTCTTCAACAAGTCCCAAAAGAAACATGACATGCTGTTACTCTTCTTCTGCCTTCTCCTGACACTCATCGTGATGATGATAACCTAGTTAACAAATTGATTTTGATTAAAGATTTAAATCTCTGATCCCTACAGATGAGGAGGAAGGGACCCTTCAAAGTCATCTATAGCACCCCAGCAGCAGTTCATTTGCAGGACCCCCTGCAGTGGATTTACTGCTCCAGGATAAAGCTGTGCCCTGTGGACAATTTGTCTGACCACTCATTGTGGAAGTTGCAAGAATCTCCCCTACATCCTTCAGGCTGACCAGCATCCCAGAAAGCACCTAAATGTCCTGCCATTATCTATCCTGTCACTTCACCTATTATATTCAGTCAGTCTACACTGATTTGACCTGGTTTCATTCTCAGACTTTTAATCTCAAGTGTCTTTATGCCTGGATAGAAGATCTCCTTCGCCAGCACACTCTGTGATTTTTCCCCCAAGGAGGTCATATTTTTTTCTTTTTTTTTTTTCATCCTCCTCCTGTTTGATGATTGATAAGGCCCATGATGGACAAGGCAGACCTTAGACACCCCTGTTTTTTCTATGCCTTTTTTTGTGGGTCCTACTCTCATTCTGTTAGTGCTACAACTTGGCTGTTTCTTGCCTCCAGGATGGAATCACTGCCTGTACACATCACATTTTCCAGTGTAATCCTCCTATTTCCCTCAGATGCTCTCCCACCAGTCTCCCCACCAATGCTCAACTATCCATACAGGACAATTCAGCTTACCCACTCCTTACTCAACCAGCCTAATTCCTCCTTTGCTAAGGTTTATTGGCTCTCCACCTTCATGTGCACTGCCACTTATGAGGCCACATCTGTTCCACCACAGGCATAGAGCAACACAAATCTCACCTACCATCCTCTCGTAAAAAAAGGGGTCTCCATTTCTACATACTGGCTTCTGAGATATCTGCTTTTTCTCCTTTGAGTTTTCCCCTTACTGATGATATCCAAAAGGGTAATGTATTGGCCTGAACAGCCTAGCTTTTACAAACTTACCTGACAAGTCTTACTCCTTATAGAGACACAAATAAGCATATAGATGGTCTATTAACCCCTAACACTGCTCTAATTTTCTGAGTCCCTCTTTGCATCCAGTGCAACATCCATCTAGGTCACTGCTCAGACACCTTTCTTTCCACCAGTGTAATTTCACATTAAGCTCATTAGCTTCCACTGGTTGTGTTAATCACTGAAAACTCCAAAACCCCCCATTCAGCCAAACTGTTCACCTCTCAGCCTCTCCACAGATGTCACTGCTCTGTGGCTTAACAGACACTCTGGTTTCTGTGATGGCTGTCATCTCCCACAGAGACATGCATGGAAAACCTGTGCTCAGACTCCTACCTGCTCTGACTTCCTCCTTGTGCCCACTTTCAATCATTCCTTCAATAGTAAGAGGTTTTTCCTCCACTGGGAAAACTGGATCACACTCACTCCTCAAATTCCTGGAATCAGAGGGCTTTTTCAATGACTTATGGGCACTGTTCTATCAGGCACATCAACTGTTTGGGTTAATGAAGACAGAAAATATAAGTATGTTTTTGACATTCATAATCAATTGTGTCCACCCAGCCAAGGTATTTTTTTCCTCTGTAGAACCTCTACCTATCTGTGCCTTCCCATTAACTGAATTGGGGCTTGTACACTAATATATCTTACCCCAAATATAGACAAAACCCAACAGAACCTGAGCCCACCTGTCCCAGTAAATGCTCAGGTTTGACAGGATAATGCAGGGCCATGCTGGTGATTCTCCTCCTTGATGGCCTGGGAATCACTGCTGCAATGTGCACAGGGATAGCTGATCTAATGACCTCTCCTACTATCACTCCTTTTCTCAAGACTTTTCTCAAAGCCTTAAGGAGATAGCCAAGACCATTGTCACTTTGCAATCCCAGATTCTCTGGCATCTGTAGCTCGCCAAAGCTGAGGAGGCCTAGATATCTCATCAGTTGAGAAAGGCAGCCTTTGCATCTTCCTAGGGTATGGATGTTGTTTTTACACAAATCAATAGGGCATAGTACAAGATGCAGCTAAAAGGCCTACAGAAGGGGCCTCAGAAATCAGACAGCATATGTCTGACTGTTCAACACATGTCTGGGGATGGGCCCTATGGCTCCTTTCCTTAGCAGTACCATTTGTTGGTGTAATCTTCCTTCTCTTGTTCAGGCCCCGTCTATTCATACTCCTGTTACAGTTCTCACAAGACCACATCCAAACAATCCCTCATTGGCAGTTGTTGCTCTTCTCTTCCCCTCAATATGAAATGGTTCTCCAAGGTTTTCCTTCTCACTAGGTTGCCTGCTCAGCCCATGTGGCACGCATGAAGCAGCCATGAGAAATAACGACCCTATCCTTTCTTCTTCTTCTTTTTCCTTTTCGTTTATAGTAACAGGAAGATGGGACTATCAGGCTTGACTCAGGCATGGCTTTCCCAGAGCCCAACCTGTTTGTCAGCAGCCACATTGTTCTCAGGAAAAACTGCAGCTCAGCACTGGTGTGGTTGCCTTGGCAAACACTGAGCAGGACAGGGTAAAGAAGAGATAAGGCAGAGCACAGAATCCTCCCAGCACCAGGACATCTGACAGCATGCACACATTTGCAGTGGACCCTCAGGGCTTTGACCACTGGTGTTTGCTCAGACCTCCTCACATAATGTCCTTTGCCAGACGCCCACCTCGTTCAAGTTCCATAAAAAAGTCCTGCTTTTCTTTGTTCACCATGGAGTCTTTTCACTCCCTGTGTCTATGTTAATTCTCATGCCTCGTTCCTTCACAAAAGCCTATGGAGTGGTCTCTGCCTCATGTTGTTCATTACGCAGAGTTTGTGCCCCCTGAAATTAAAGAATGAATTTTAAGGAACAACAGAGGTTAAGAGTAGGAAGGGTTTATTAAAAAATGCAGGGGTCCCAATCCAAAAATGGGCATCTCAGATGAATACATACTTCTCAGAGGAAGAGATACAAATGGCAAATAAATATATGAAACAATATTCAACATCATTGGTCATTTGAGAAATGCAAATTAAAACTACACTGAGATATCATCTGACTCCAGAAAGAATGACTACCATCAACAAATCAACCAATACCAAATGCTGGAGGGGCTGTAGGGAAAAAAGAACTCTTCTGGAAATCAATGTGGAGATTCCTCAACAAGCTAGGGTTAGAAGCCCCATTTGGCCCAGCTATTCCCCTTCTGGGTATTTTTCCAGATGAGTTAAAAACTTCACACCACAGTGATATATGCACACCCATGTTTATAGCAGCACAATTTGTAATAGCTAAATTTTTGAAACAACCCAAATGCCCATCAACTGAAGAATGGATTAAAAAGATGTGGTATTTTTATATAATGGAGTACTACTCAGCTATAAAGAAGGATAAACTCAAGACTTATACGTAAATGGATGCAGCTAGAGT
>RJWT010025619.1:0-16087 GCA_004365215.1 Cuniculus paca | reverse complement strand
TTTATTACATCAACTCCATTTAAGAAAAGTAGTAGTCATAAATCAATCATTTCAATTTATTTCATGAACTGTTTGTAGTTTTTGATGTGCAGTTAAAAAAAATAGCTCCTACACTTTATATGCTAATTCAAATTGTTTCCAAATTTTGGAGTAAGAGTTCTGCAATTACTTCTAACATAGACCTTGTTTTGGTATTAAGAAGAGAACACAGGGACATACCTTTACTCTATAGATATAAAAATAGTTCCAGTATTTGTTTTGCAAAAACTATCTTTGACTCCAAAATATGTGATTGCTTTGTTTTAAAATACATTCTTTGATCACAATTATTTTTAAATTTGAAACGAAGTAGAAAAAACTGGTATTACACTGACCTTGTCAGTTCTGATATGGATTGGAAAATTATTCCACAATGTTTTTTTCCTACATCGTATATTCTCATCTTCATGTATTAGTTAATTATCCTCACTCTCTGCATATGTGCAACGTCCTTGAGGGAGTGTCAAAAGAAATTAAATAAAAATGTCTTGCTCAGCTCTGAAAAACAGTTGTAGAAAACCAGCATCAGCAATATGTGAAAAGAAGACTTTACTAATTAGATTATCAGTTGTGTGCTGAAAGGTTACTGAAGATTTATTTGCAATATCATATGATAGATGCCACGTGCAGAGAAAGAAGCCACACGTCTGTGAATTGAAGAGCTTGGGATCGAACAAGTTGGTTCCTTTCAGTTACTTCTTGTTTTATGTATTATTTTTATCACTTTAATTGGACAACATTGTGAGGCACGATGTGATCCTTTGAAGCAGCTCTTGTGATGGCTTAGATTGAGAACGATCCCCAAGGTCTCATATTCCCATAGGTGGGCTTTTGGAGGGTGATTGACTCATTGGACAACATAGCTGACTTGCTGTTTGGAGGTTGGACCTGGGCAGGGCAGGTGAGTTGGCTGGGGTCTGACCTGGAAGGGGAGATCTGCCTCCCTGACTCCTCCATTCTCTCTCTGCTTCCTGACTCCCATGATAGCTCTCCTCTGCCTCACTTTCTCACCTGGAGCAGGATGATCGTGAGAGGACTATGACTTCTGAAATTATAAGCCAAATTAAACCACTCCTCCTT
This sequence comes from Cuniculus paca, assembly GCA_004365215.1. Lineage (NCBI taxonomy): Eukaryota > Metazoa > Chordata > Mammalia > Rodentia > Cuniculidae > Cuniculus > Cuniculus paca. The sequence goes on along the minus strand of RJWT010025619.1, from coordinate 14,968 downwards.
TAATTTGTGGGCATTGGGTATTGGGTCTCAGCAAAGAAGACAACGTTGAGCCAGGTATTCATTGTGTAATGACACACTCTAGTTGAAATTCCATTCCCTTAAATAGTTAAGAATTGTTTGATTAATATATAATAATTGTATGCATTTATGAGATTCTGAGTGATATTTTAATACATGTGTGCAAAAAGTACTGATCAAATCAGATTAACGATTCTTTCTCATTTTCAATGCTCTGTGTTGTGAGCCTTTGAGTTCCTCTCTTCTAAAGATTCATAAAACATGTAATAGGTTATTGTGAACTATACTCACCTCATTGTGCTGTCGATCACAAGTTATTACTTTTGTCTAATCGTGCTTTGCTACCTGTCACCCAGCTTTTCTCTAGTCTCCTCCTCCTCCTTTCCAGCCTTTAGGAATGACTATTACACATTCCAGTCAATTTTTTCTCTTTTTATTTTACTAATATATATTGTCAGTATATAATGATGACATTCATAGTGGAGACTTGGCACATGTACAAAATACATCCCAGCTCTTTTTCACCTCCTTTCTTCCTTCTCCCTCCTCCTTCTATCCATCTCTTGGTCCCTTTCTCTTTCCATTCCAATCAACAATTCCTAACATGCACATATACAAAGGGCATATGGTATGCATCTTTTTTTTGACTGATTTACTTCATTTTCTTTGAGTTCGTTTTAAGTACATTTGATTAGTCTGTTTGAAAAAATGATATATTTTATTTTAAAAGGAGAACAGAGGTAGTAAGGCAAAAGAGTTTTTCAAATGTTCTTTGATAGTACATTTCTTCAAACTATTATTAGAAAGATATGCTATTTTTAAAACTAAAGACAAAATTTCACCCAAATCTGATCATTACACATTGTGTACAGGTATTGAAGTCATACTGTACCCCATAAAGAGGTACAACTGCCATGTATCAATTAGAAATTTAGATAACTGGGCCTGGTGGCACATGCCTGCAATCCTAGAACCAGGGCAGCTGAAGCAAAGGGATCACAAGTTTCAAGCCAGTCTGGGGTACATAGTGAGAAACCTTGCTTCAAAACAACAGCAACAAGAACAAGTTGGGCACAGTGGCCCATACTTGTAATCCCAGCACTCAGGAGGCTGAGGCAGGAGGCTAGTCACAAGTTCAAGGCCAGCTAGACTACATAGTGAGTATGGAGTACTCACTATAGTGAGTTTAATTAAGGAGATTCCTGAAAAACTAAAAATAGAAATTCCATTTAACCCAGTGGCACCTCTCCTGGATGAATTCCTGAAAGAGTTGAACGCATATAGTGATGCAGGCCACACCCATGTCTATAAGCAGCTCAATTTATGGTGGCTGAGCTCTGGAAACAGTCTAGATGCTTAGCAAGAATTACATGAATTAAAAAAGTGTGGCATATATCATAATGGAGTATGATTCAGGCCTAAAGAATAATAAAATTATATCATTTGTAGGAAAATTGATGGAACTTGAGACCATTAACTGGAATAAGTCAGACACAGAATGTAAAATATTCCCTAGTTTCTCTTACATGAGAAAGCTAAAATATAAACAAATAAAGAGTAAAATAAAGGACAGAGGGTAGGAAATAAAAAAAAATCAGACTTTGTGGAGATGGGGAAGGGGATCAAAAAGAGGGGTAAGAAAGAAAGTGAAGGAGAGACGTAAAGGGATCAAAAAATGATCAAGAATATATCTATATTTATATCTATAGCTATCCCAAGATGAACATAAATGCTATTTATTGTAAATATGCACTAGTATAAAATAAAATATCAAATTTAACATTTTTTAGAAGAAACTGCATTGAGGTTCATCAAAAATTAAACTACTGAACGATTGAAAAATAACACTACTGGATATAGATAGATAGATAGTAGATAGACAGACAGACATACAATCAGCACATTGAAGATACGTTTTCACCTCTGTGTTCAGCACTTGCCACAATAACCTAGAAGTGGAAACAGCTTAAGTGCCCATCAATTGAGGAGTTGATACAATAAAAGTAGTACATCTACATAGTAAATACTTTTCAGGCATTAAAAGTAATAAAATTATATATCATGTGTGGCAACACTGATAGGACTTGAAATAATTTTGCTAAGTGAAATGAGTCAGGTACACAAGGACAAGTACTGCATAATCCCATATGTGGAATCTAAAATGTTGATTCCATAGAATTTGAAAGTAGAACAATGTTTATGAAAAACACAGAAGATCAGGGTTGAAGGAAAGTTGGGGAAAGATGGTCAGTGTGTACGAATTTGCAGTTAGTTCACAAGTATTTCTATAGTGTTATTCACAGTATGTGAATTATAGACAACCATGAAATACTGTTCATTTAAAAAAGCTAGTAGTGATTTTGGATTTCCACCATAAATAAACTTTTGAGGAGATAGACATGTTTAACTTGATCTACAGATAACATAATGTATATTTGTGTCAAAATAATTCATGATAACTCATTAATAGGAAAAATTTTTATGTTTTATATATTCATGAAATTTTTAAAGAATAAAAATTAATATTAGAAAAGAAATTTTACTGTTACCCACAAAGGATTTTTGTAGTTAAAAATTTCCTCAATTGAAGTCTAAATAAATAAAGATAAATAATATATATATATGAGTAATAAAGCTCATATAAAAAAGATACTTTGATTTCAGTAAAATGTGTAATGCTTTATTTTTACATTTTCAATTTTTTTAATGGCTTGTGGTCAAGGTGATGTTATTGTCTGTGAGGGTCTTTTATTTTTTTAACTTTAGAAGCAAAGCCTATTGAAATAAATTTCCTGCAAAGTATAGTTTCCATAGTAACATAACTGTCTTATTTTCACATGCATCATTTAGAATTAGTTGACAATTATAGACCATTTAAGATAAAACATTTTCTGTATAGCAAAGACATGCATAAAGGCAGGGTTTTGAAAATACTGTCCTAGTTTAGAGAAATTTAAATCACTGCTAAGGTAAGATTTGATTTTTGCTTAGGGACATAGTTGAAATTCTATCCTTATATCCAGTGTGATGTATTGAGATGATTATTGATACATATTAAAGATTTTCTCTTCCATAATTTCAAAACTACATTTGTTGTCCTAAGTTTTTACTATTTTCTGTGTGTATGCCTTCTCCTAACTTGTCAAATCTTCTTTAGTTCAACTATTTGTTTGAATATAATTTGAGTATTAATGAAATAATGTAAAAAGACATATACTGTCATTATTTTTTACTGGACCTCTTAGGCTATTGATTCGCTAAATAAAGTGAAGGAATGTTTTGTGTAATTGGGAGAATTGCTACTCAATTGTAGAGCATGAAATTAAAGTTTTTAAAAATTCATTCATTTTCCCTATGACTTTAGATTTAGTTGCACTGCTATTGAAAATGTAAATCTTATCTCAATGGTCTTACATAGAAGTTTATTATTTCAGATTATTTAAAGTGTCCATTAAAATAATATAATACTTGATGTGATGTTACTAACTTGGCAAAAAAAAATAAAAATAGAATTTAGATAATCTTGAAATTTCTGCCCAAAATATCATATTCCTTCACACTATTTCTTTATATAAAAGTAAATAGCATGACAATAGTAATTCTGTGCAGCGTAACTATTAGGATGTGTATCAGTGTGTAATAATGGTAAGAAGTGTTTTCCAGGAGGTAAGCTTATTCTTGGAGGCTGATACAAGCTGGTGAGGACTTAATTTGTGATTCTTAGGATTCTGGGGCCTGGAGAGCGCTCATGCACTTTATTGTGGTGCTGTAGATGATGGGAGAAGGGAAGAATGACTACTAGTTGCTTCACAGACCAGTTGCAGCAATTAGGGCTCTAGCTCATTCCACCTACCTGCTTTTCTAACGTCCCCTCAGAGAGGCCTTGAGATACAGGGACGGGATCCAACTAAACCTGCAGGGAGACAAAGATCTGTGCAGTTCCATAGACAGACAGTTCCAAGGCAAATGCACTGCCCAGATTCCCTCCTGAGGGAGTATGAGTGATTGAGAGCCAGAGATTTTCTGGAACACTAATAGGACCCCTTAATGGACTACTGTTGCTCCACTCCATCACCATGACTGAAATGTCTCAGAACCGGGCTGCAATCAAAGATGCATCTTACCCAATCTTTCCTTTTCATCTTCAGATCTGCATCCAGATCAGAAGATTTGTTTCACCTTGTATAGATTCTTCTTTTCATCATTCAAGGCTTTCAATTCCGTAATAAATACCTTGCACCTAATCAATATTGCAAGAATCATCTCCTTTGGTCCCCTTTTCAGAGGGCTTGAGAGTTTTGGGAAAATGTTGATGATGTTTTGAGATCAGATGTACTAATTGTGAGTTATTCATTGGACATTTGTTGAACAGCTGCAGAAAGTGAATGGAAATAGAAATAGACATAGAAACTTGGGAGTTGCCTATCAGTAATATATAAGTCATGAAATCAGGCTATTTTATCAAGGGAGCAGAATAAATAAAGAGCAGAAAGGAACTGCAGATTAGGCCCTGATTGACCACCTCAACCAGAAAGGTGACCAGCAGTGAAGTTGGGGGAAAATTAAGAGACTGTGAAGAGTGAAGTCAAGTCAAGGGAGTTTTTAAAGGAAGAGCCTGCAATTAACCTTGTAAAATATTGATGATGGACTGAGAGATAAATTCTAAACACTAGGTATTGGATTTAACAATAACAGCACAGTTGCTGACAATAAGAACAGTCTTGTAGAATATGTAGAGATGGGATAATGACTTGAGTAGATTTTCAAGAAAGAATGGGAAAGAGTGAATATAGAAATGGAGAGCTGAGTAGAGAAAATGCTGTCAGATTTTGCCGTGGAGGAAAGCAGGCTGTTTGGTGTTTTCTAGAGAATGCCATAGACTACGAGTTTCCTTGCTTCGTTTTGCCTTTCAATTCTTTTAAGATAGAAAAAAATGAATCATGTTTTTATGTTGACAGAAATTTCCAATAGAGAGAGAGAAGTGAAGGTCTGGCAGGGGAAGAGAAGAGACTTTCTGAAGCATTGTCTCCAAGAGTTGGAGAAAAGAGTGGGTTGGAAAGTTCAATCCGTGTAATGAGGAAAGGCAGAGTGAAGAGGCACAGATGGAGGTAGGTGGATAAATGTGGGTGCTGCTTCCTGTTGAAAAATCTCTTCTATCATTTAATTTTCCCAGTGAAAGAGGAATCAAAATGAGATGTGAGAGGTTTCCATTTATTTTGAAAGCGAATGGACTCCGGAATTGCAGTACGATTGCCTGGCAGCATGAAGAACCTAAGTGGGCTTGGAGACACGAATGTAAAATGAGAGCGATAGGCATGTGTTGTGTGTTTTTCTGTCATCATTATTGGGTCTAGAGGAGCAGGAAGAGGCAGGCTTTGGATTCTGCTTAATTAGGGTTTCAGTATTGCCAATTGACTATCAGAAAGGAAGAGAAAGTCAGAGGTCAGTGGAGAAAAGCAGATGAGCAGGAAATAGATTATAACATAAGAAAATGAAGTCACAAGAATGATGAGTAAGAGTGCAGGTCATTCCATTACTCCTTAAGACAGGCCGTAGCAATCGATGGTGGGGCTTATGAATGAAACTCTCCGTACAGGATATTTTTCGCTTATTTATTCACCTGGCTCGGGGAGATGTTTGGGGATGGTGGTGATTTGGGAAGGAAAATCATCATGATAAGTACGGAAATACATTATTGTTCAGCCAACCAATTTTCAACTTTTGGTCACAAACTAAAGAATTAATAAGACAGATACTAATGGCTAATTTTTCAAAAGAAGCTTTTCATGTTAAAACATATCAGTAAAAATATTTGTCAAAACAGTAAACTTACCAATACTTTGTTTAGATAACTTGGGTAAGAGTATATATTTTCTTCATGAGCTGGTCCAAAGATTCTAATGAGAGTAAGAATTTCACATTGAAACACAGCTGATATTTCTACCTCAGTAAACTCTTTTGTGAATTACGTGTTATATTTAATATTATTTTCCATTAAAATGATAAGTGCCATAATTCTTCATGTATGTGTGCATTGCATCTATGGGGGAAAATAGAATATGAGTGTGGTGTGGTTTCTGTCAAAGGGTTTTCAGTAATTTCTTAAAATTGCTTTTTTGAGGTACTCAAAATTGTCTCTGTGCATTCAAAAGTTTTTAATTTGTGTTCTCTAAATAACTTAGAGAAAGACAATAGCTCCATTGTTTCGTATTTCTAAATAAATTAAGTAGCACTTTTCTCAGATGAAGAATGTTTAATGTTTTTAAAATGATGGAATATAAAATGGGTAGTTCCTGCCTTGATGTGTCATGTACATTAAATTTGATTTGCTTATATAAATACTCACTGAATAAGCCCATTCATATTTCATATAACAGCAAAGTTGACAAAACAATGATATTTTGGAACTTTTTTGAAATGTCCATATCTTGACAAATTTTATATAGCTAACAAAACCACATTTGTGTGGAGTATGTTTAGGATCCCCTATCAGAGGGCAAAAATATATGAATAAATACACACACATAAAATTATTCACTTAAAAATGTCTAACTATTAGTTATTCTAATGACACTATTTTTCTTGTCCAATAACTAATTTGTCACAACTGTTTTTTAAAAGCACCGTTCTACCTTTGAGAATAAACTGATGTTTTTCTCAAGGAATAGTAAACCTTACCATCCACAAGGAGCTGGCTTTCCCTGCCTCTGGAATAAATCCCCCTCTGGGTTTTGGAGGAAGAATAAAATCTACAATGTGACTTTCGGAGTTTCGCTTTCTAAGTCAGGTAGATTGATATTCACTCCTGATTCTTCCACCTGTAGGCTGCATGAATTTAGATAAATTTACATATTTTAATACCTCAGTTTTGACATCTCCCAACATTCTTGAATAGAATATTAAACATAAAAGATCAGGACTTAGTCTTGTTTAACAAAGAAGAGTCAGTTCCCACCACTCAGAGGGATTCTAAATAAATACTTTTGAATTATTAAATTTATAAAATATACCTTTAGAGAAGTATAAGACTAGTAATATATAAAACTGGGATATTTTCAGCATAAGGTGATACAGTGCTCGATGAGTCCAGAGGATAGTACTGAAGGAGAGTAACTGTCTTTATTAGGGAAACCTCTAGAGAAGCCAGAGTATGTTTGTCTGCATGTCTAATTTCTATTCCCCTTCATAGTCTGAATGGATTTACACTAGGACTGGTGGCCCTACGCCATGACCTCGCGCTCATGTCTGTGTAAGATGTTTGTTAATACCCATATTTTCTAATATTCAGGATAAGTGCAAGCAAGTCACAGAGATGACAATACTGTCGAATATAATCTAAAACTCGGGCCACCAATAGAAAAGTCTTCAGAGCTTAAGCAGGCATACCAGCAAACAGGAGGTAGTACATGAGATATTTTAAAGCTTTTAAAGATATATATATTACATGTTACATGTTCAAAATCTGGTTGCGTTTTACAACTCACAGCGTCTACCAGCTAACTGGCACCTTCCTTCTTGATATTTTGTAATACAGAGGGTGTCTTAAATATAGTTGATGAAATATTTTATAGCCACATAGTGAAGCAATGGTTTTCAAGGGTATCATCACCCATCCTCAGCAAGTAGCCTTCCAGGCATTTTCCATAAAATTCCTCTTCATGAAATTTTAAGGTCACAGATATTTTGTATATATATATTTCCATATTGACTGTATATCTGTGTCTTATTCAGAAGAAAAAATATCCCCACCAAGATCTAATTTTTTCACTTTAGGGATTAGACTGCATATATTGATAAAGCAGTTATTGAAAGTGATTACAGTGACTGAACAAAGAGATACATTCCTTATTATTCTTGTCACGTTAGAAAAAAATCTACTTTACTGGAATATTTGGAATCATGAGCTCTCTCTTAGATTTAGAGGTTTTGGCTTTAATTATGTAACAGAATGTCTAGGAATTTTATTATTATCATGAATGTCAAAATGTTGTCAAAATGCCTGCAAAGTTGGAACATTTGTTATTTACCCCAACAATTAGAAATCTATCCATAATATTTTTTGTTAACAAATTAAGAATCTGCAAGTTCATCCAATGATGTCATTCAACATATTCTTGTTTTATGAAATAAGACTATTTAATAATCTCCGCTTGTAAATTTAGGATGGTCACAACTTCACTTTTACATATTCATAATTTTAAAGACATGACTTAAAACATCTATAATGAGATCTCTTGCAATTAAGCTGATTTTCATGAGGAACTAAGATATAAACTGCTTTATACTTTATATACTATACTCAGTTGGGAGAATGAAGTGTGCGATTCTGGAGTCCGTGCAAACTCACCTACTGCAGGCTAAGTAGTTTTGGGACTCCCGCCTGTAGCAGTAAGGATGGGAAGCTGGTTGTGAGCAGTGATTTGTACCATGTGGAAGACAGGGACACAATCTGTGACCCTTAAGTCAGGTTTTTTCTCGCAAAGCTAATTGTTACACTCCAGAGCATGAAATAATGAAGAAGGGAGTAATTTACTCAGACAATAACTTTAAATAGCAAGGATGTTCAGAGTGTTCTTAAATGTTCACTTATCTCTGGACTAGCAGTTTAACTTCCATTTAGAAAATAGTGGTGCAAAATACTGTCTAAAAGTAATGACACATATACAACGGTCAACTCTATCGGATGTATTGCAATAATGCTATTTCATATTTGACAAACCATACATGTGCAAATGGTCCCTATTGTATTTTATTATGCTAATTGAGTATTTTTGAGACACAGTTGTATCAAAAACAATGTGTGATTGCTATGGGGCAGGGAGTGAAATATTCTACCAGACCCAATCACATATCATCAAATATGAAGTGGAGAGAACTCGGGAGATCTCTCATCAGCAGTGCAAACACCCCAAGCAAGGCTTTATCAGTTGAGTTCATTGAACACAGCTTTTGGAGATCAATTGAAAACAAATTTAAAACCAGAAATCATCTCCCCCACTGCTCCTAGTACTTGCTCTTTCTCTGCCTTTTAAACGAAGCATCTCCATGATACTCCGGGCATAGACATCTCTCAGGTTAACACTGATGTATGAGTCAGTGGCTATATTCTTGGTGAGCTTCTTCAGAGCTTCACGCTGTCTAGCAGCTGCTTCCTTGAGTTTCAAGGTGAAGTAGCAGGCAGAGAAGCGATCATTAATAATAGCAATCGGCAAGGCCAAGACAAGGATTCCCGATAATATACACATGAAGGCCACGATTTTTCCTGTGGTGGTGTCTGGCCTAATGTCCCCGTATCCCACAGTAGTCATGGAGGTAGTGGCCCACCACCATGCACAAGGGACACTGGTGAAGGTTGTGTCGGGAATACTTTGCTCTGCAAAATATTCAACAGTTGAAAATATAGAAATTCCCACAGATAGAAATAGGAGCAGTAGGCCGACTTCTTCATAGCACTGGGTGATTGTCATCCCGAGGGAGCGTAATCCTGCAAGAGAATACCTTTTGTCAGTCACCATCATCAGTGGTACCTCTCCCTTCTCCCCGCCCTCTCCACCCCAGCTGTCCACCCACAGACACGCATTGCACAGCTAACTATGTCTCCAACACCAGGCAATCTTCTGGAGATAGATAGATGATTAAGTCAGAATCCCTGTCTTCAGAAAGCGGATGGTCTAGTTGAGGGGGCCAGTTACAGAGGATAGAGGAAAATATAACTCATTCATGTAATTTTTGAACTTGTACAATTCATATTTTTAAAAGGTGAGTTATTTCTAACTGGCAGGCTAAAGGTCTATACTAGGAGTTTTGTACTTTTAGTGGAAGATCTTTGTAGTGTTGTAGACAGAGGCCTCCGCTGGTCACACCTGAATTTCAATACATCAGTTCAGCGCTTCTTTCTGATACTAATTTTATTTTGTCTCATACTTATGTATTTGCTTTTCACATCCTCCTGATAAGGTTTAACATAGTTGGCTGCCTCACTTCCAGAAAGCCAGAGAAAGTAGAGAGTGTACACATAGCGATGAAGTAAAGCAGCCAAAGAAAGTCAGGCCATGGGACAAAATTGATATCATGTGTATTTTGGGGACATTCTTAATCATGTATAAGGAGAAGATTCCTGAACTCCCAGGATCACCAATCAAAGTCCTAGTTCTTAATACCAAAGCTACCGGAAATTATTTTCCTGTGCACTTTAAGCAGATACAGCTGAATACAGAATATTGCTCTGCAAACGAACATGGGAATGGAACCACCGGGGAATTCACTCACTATGAGGCCTTGGTGGAGTTCCCCTTGCTAGAGCTGATGACTTATTGAGCCTGTGGAGACAGACCCAAGGGGGTTCAGTCCTACCTGTGAAGAGACTAAGCCCTAAAGAGAGGAGACCGTTAGAAACTAAACTAGGATTTGAATTCACCATTAGCTGCTACAAGCTTATCCACATTTTGAAATGATATCAACATGCCATCACAATGACATGGCTTCAGGAGTCCAAAGCAATACTTCTTAGCACCATTTTAAAAGTTTTATTCATTTGCTAGAGGTTATTTGAAATGCATTAGATTACTGTTCAGGTTCTCCTTGTTTTGAATTTTGCTCTTCGAATTTTGAAAACTTCTTGTCCGTATAACCAACTGTTTTCAAAGACCAATATGTATTCATTTTGCTGCTTCCCTTCAAAAGAATATCTTTTAGAATACTTTAAAAATACCTATTTATAAAACTAGTTTTAATGTGTCTATGTGGAATGACATTTATGAAATAAATTCAAAATATATGAGACGAGAAGTGTTTATCTGGGAAGATGAAATATTCTAAACATTTTTGTAAAGAAACATAAAAGGGGGTTATATGTCTAGCCTGCTATATCTATTAACTTAGACAATCCTCAAAAATCAATACAAGACAGATGTCATTGTGATACCATTTTACAAATGAGGAGGCTGAGGGATAGAGAATTAGCTTATCTATTCCCAAACTGCAATGCCAGAAGTTAAACCCAGCCTGTCTGATCTCCTACCTCCTACTCTACAGTTCCTCTCAAATTTTATTCACAATGAATGTATGGGGACGTAAGGTGTCTATGTCTACATTTTAGTATATGTTGTGCTTGAGGTAAAATGATTAAATGAGCATGTGATTGTCATATAGTTTCACTAAATTAAGGCTTTTGTAATCCTTTCTACTCATTTGGAACTGAGAAAACTTTGAAGAGGTAACACAGAGGAAATTACAGTTATTTTCCTTTTCCTTCCATTTGGGAAAAAACGTAGTCTTTGCTGGGTGCTTTTAAAATTGAAACTTGTGAAGAGTTTATAAATACCCAAAGAAAGCACCCCATTATGTGTGTCAGAAAACAAAGAGTGGTTCTTATAAAGTTGCTGGAAACCCCTTTATCATGCCATGTGAGACTAGCTGGAAAATTATACTACCAAAATTATATTAGGATAAGTTCTAATTACCACAGAGATGCAGAAAAAACACAGAAGTTAATTTCTCCTTAAATTTCTAGAGAGACACAGCTACCCTCATCCTGTTCAGATTGGTAGTCAGGGACATGTCTGAGGAAATAAGGGGAGAACAGGGATCCCCAGGCAACTGTTGCTACCATATGCCTTTGTGTGAATATGCGTTGTGTTGATATGACATCCAACTTCCCGGTTTCTCAAAGTGTGGTCCAAGAATCACCTTCAACAAAATTAACTAGACTCAAAATACTCCCGGATTCAACCTCAATACTAAAACCCAACACTCCGTGTGTTGGCACTCAGAACCTTCATTTCAACAAGTTTGTCAGGGCAGATCCATTTTTCTTAAGGTCTGACATAAGAAGACTCATGTTACTCCAGAATAATCAGCAGCTGCAGGGACAGCCACTGAGAATCATTCCCTCAGGGATTCGTGTTTAATCTATCTGTGTGGTATTCACTGACATGGACTATAAGCCTTATGTACAGTTAGGTGTGTATGTGTAGCTGTTGTGTTGGTGTTTGTCTATGGAATGGTCACTTGATTTTCAATGTTCCTTTAATGCATAAAAAAAAAAAACCTAAGGAATTTCCATTTCCCTCCCAAGTCTCATAAATCACAGGTTAGGAACAAGAAAATTCTGAAATACTAGATAAAGCATTAATCAGTGTCTTCTCATTCTTACAAAGCAAAATATTTCCATTGCTTCTTCATCAATTGTGGGAGGACCACTAGCACTCAGTCTCCCCCCTGTAGAACCAGGGAAAGTGCTGGAGGGCTGATTTTCTTGTTAGTTAATGAATATACAGAGTGAGCAAGCATTTAGATGTAGAAGACAAAGTAGACTATGTCCCCATAGATCACAGCATGTATGTGTATCAGCTTACATGCCATTTACGCATATTTTGTCTAGCACTTTCTAGAGATAGATGATTGCTAATTTTTGTGAATCTTTGGGCCCTGGATTCCAACGTCATAGAAATAAAAAAAAAAAGTCCTCCCATGTCTTGTAGAAAGAAAGTATGTGAGAGACATCTCCTCTAGACCTGTGATAACAACTTCAAGGTTTTGTTCCCTCATCTTTTTAGCAGTCCTGGTTCTGCAAAGCATTGGAATTGGTAATTTTGAATATCAATTTAAAGTTGCTTTCCTAAACTATGGTCAAATCACTAATGCTTACGAAGGATTGGTGATTAGTCAGATCACTAACCCTTACAAATTACAAGGCTTCAGTGAAATCCGAGTACCTGTGGAATGCCTGCCCAACTTCAGCATGCGCAGAGCCCTGAGCAGCCTCAAAACCTGGACGATGCGTCCCACGTTTTCCAGCTCTTGTGTGGTCTGGCTGCCACTCAGGCTTTCTACCAGCAGAGTGATGTAGAAGGGCAAGATGGCAAGCAGGTCTATGATGTTGGGCACCTTTCTTAGGAAGCGGCACCTGTCCCGCACACACAGGAAACGCAGGACAAACTCGCCGGTGAACCAGCTAATGCACACGTACTCCAGGATTTCCAGCAGCTGCAGGTTCAGCCAGCTTAACTCGGCTGACATCAGGGCCATGTTGACGATGGACACCGCCACGAAGATGATGGAGATGACGCCAAAGATTCGGGCAGCTGTGGAGGACCCAGGCTTCTCCAGGATATTCCAGAGCTTCTGGCGGACAGTGGGACAAGGCCCTTGTGAGAAGTCCTGCTCGCTCTCATGCTGACTTTCCTGGTCGTCTGCGTCCTTCTTAAAGTCTAGAGTCTCACTCAGCTCCTTTCTTCGGAAGTATCTTTTGGAAAAGACAGTTCGGAGATTAGTCTGACTTTTTAAAATGTAGAAACAGAAAAGAATTAAACTTGACAGGGAAATTAAGTTTTTTACTTCAGGACAATGCAGAAAATGTCCACATGTATTTCACCCAGGTCGCATCTTTCCCCTGTCTTCAAAAATTCTCACTCAGAACCATGATTTTTAAAATGACACTGCTTTAGTAGAAATATATGGAAAAGGATTTACATGTAACAAATTCACTTTGGACTCAAGGCATTTTATACCCATTTTCTGGTAACAGGGACAGGTGTGTGCTGCATGGAACTTTTTACAAAGGAAAGTATTCAGAAAGAAATGCGAATATTGGCAAGAGAACAGTGAAGTTACCATTCAGAGCCCCACAATCATTCAGTTGAGAAATCTACTTTCTTCAGCGTTTAAAATAGCTCTCTGCATAAGTTTTTCCAAGCTGGTGCTCCAGGCTTAAAAAATAATACCGCACACGCAAACCTTCCTCCTTACACACGTACCAGTATCTTTTGAAGCCCAACTTCTCTGATTTATCTATTCAGTCACCAAATATTTATTTATCTCAAGTCTGCATTCCGTCTACTTTTACATAAAAGTGGCTCAACCCACCTGCACAACAAGGACGAAACGATTTAAAAAGTTGGATTCTGAAGTTGGCTTTGAGGCTTTCTGACCCCACACTCTGGCCACACCTTCCCCTCCTGGGGCTCCGGCCCCCGGGATCTCCCCGCTCCTCCCGCCTCCCCGCCAGCCCGGGCGCCCCGCGGGTACCTGTCCCTGCAGCAGGAGTCGATGCTGAGCTCGTCGATGCCCCAGTACTGGATCTCCTGGAGGAAGGAGAGCGCGCACAGCTGCTCCATGACGTGCAGGCGGCCGGTGCGGTAGTAGTGCAGGACGTAGCGGAACGCCTGCGAGCTGCGGTCGAAGAAGTACTCGTTGTCCACGGGGTTGGCGTCGTCGCAGAGCTCCAGGGGGCTGGGCGCGGCGGCCAGGGCTCCCAGGCGGCGGTAGGAGGCCACCACCACGGCCAGCTTGCCCAGGCGCGTGTGCGGGAAGCAGGACAGCGCCTGCTGCGAGAGCACGAAGCGGCTGCCGCCCACGTTGACGGTGAAGCAGTCCCCGAGCGCCAGGGGCTCCCCTTCGCCCTCGCTGCAGAAGACGCTGGAGTCCAGGGAGGTCAGGGAGCCGCTGGACAGCGGCGAGCCCGGGGGCGCCCGGCCGCGGGGAGGCAGCTCCATGCCGATCGCCAGGGCCTGGGGGCGCGCCAGGGTCGGGAACGCCAGGGCGGCGGCGCGGCCGGGGGCGGTCGGGAGTTCCCAGGCTCCCGAGGGAGCGGCCTCCCCCTCGCGCGCCAGCCTCTCCGCCCCGTGGGAGCCGCGCGAGTGGCGCCGCGAGGAGGCAGCGAGCAGAGCCCGAACCTGGCCGGCCCGGCCGCGCTGCGGGGCGCGGAGGGCTTGGGGAGCGAGGCGGCGACGACGGGAGCTCTGCGAGGCAGGAGGAGCGGTGGGGGGAGGAGGAGGGGGGAGCGAGGGGAAGGCGAGACTCACTCCTGCCGCCAGGAGACCCGAATTAAAAGTTCACGGAGCCGTGGGGATGGTGGCGAGGGCTGGGTCCTGTCTAACTTGAGTCCTGGGGTGTTCGCTGGGCTGTGAACACGTGGGGGACAGGTTCCTCGCATTGCTCTCTCGTTCCA